>VYZX01027798.1:3129-46435 GCA_013401335.1 Brachypteracias leptosomus | reverse complement strand
TGCTGATTGAGGTTTTGGGGGGGACGGGGAAAGTGATAGAGGGACTAGGGGTGGGCACCTGGCACCCAGCCAATGTAAACCCACCACATTTACAAACCTATTAATCCATCTGGAATAAACTAGTAAACTACACAAACATGAGTTTCTGAATCTAAAAAGTTGATTGCACCATAAATTTGGGGAATACTGATACAGAATTCATTGGCAGTTTGGTGTTGGTACTCAAAGGGAAGTAAAGCTAGTTTTTTGCTGATATAGGCAATTCAATGGTTTTTTACATTGTGAGCATCCAAAGATATTCCAGTCATAAAATTTACATTATGTCCAAAAAGGCATACAGATGAGGTGAGGCAGATACGTGCTCAAAGATCTTGGAAAAATGATTTATACCATTCCACTGACAAATTCTAATTCTGATCTTCAGATCTGTGTCTGAAAGAAAGTCTTTCATAGGAGCTCTACAACTGTCCTCTGAGGGATGGCTAATATCACACATAGAAAATGAGAGACAATTTTAATTCTTTAGAAGACTAATTGGGCCTCAGCAGCAGCCACAGTAGAGCTTCATCCATTAAAGTCATAAGCAAACACCTGATTTATTTCACACATGAATTACAAAAGGATTTGATTTTACTTTCAAGTTTAAGGAAGGCCTGAAACATTAGACCAAGTTATTTAAACTTTGTTCTGTAAACCTGGGTGTTTTAACACTACTCATTTCTTATAATTTAATTTTCTACAGATACTACAACATTAAACAGGATCATTTTTCTGTTTTCATACTGATAAAAAAAAAATAGTATAATTCTTGCTGGTGGTGGTGGGGGACCGTATTTTATTTCTGTTACACTTACTACTTCAAACTGTGCTTGAGTTAGGAGGCTATTTTCCCTATTAATGATTCCAAACCGGTCATTCCTTTAAAAAATACTGCAAATTGTAAATAAATTTATACTGTAAAGTGTCTTCAATTAATTTAAGGTATTTTTGCATAAGATCACCCTCATCTATTTTGCACTGGTATTCCATATATTTCTGCAATCTACTTGTACTACTGCACATTTATCTATGCTGAATTCTAGCTTCCACAGCAGATGCAAATTGTTCTAAACTTTATTCAGACTCATTTTGTAATAATCCATTTTTTTTTTCTTTTTCACCCCACCTCTTCTTCATGTTTGATTTTTAATATGCTGCAAATCAATTATATTTTAAATAAAGAACAGATGTGCATACTGGAATAAGATATATGATGCACATATTAACCAGTGTGTCTTCTGAGTTAGTTTTAAAAAATGAAGATAACTTGTATGGTTTTTCCTTCCATTTTGCCGGATCAACACCTTGAATTATTGGCACAGTTTTCTTGTAACCAAATTCTATGCTGGTTAGTTTTTTTTAAAACCAGATATAAATTAGACTGGAAGTAGTTCTTTTATCATATTAATTATACAGTAAAATTCCAAATTTTTAGTAATTGGATTACACTTAACTTTGAGACCAATTAACTACATAGATTCTCTGTCATGAAAGGAAAAGGAGGGTTGGAAGCACCTTCTCCTAGTAATATCCACCATGCCAAACCACCTGTAATGCACATCAGAAATACTACAGATGACTGCCCCTGTGTCATATTCAATAACTTGGCCTTTGCAAACTGTGTGAGACCTGACAAGAAGTGAGTTTTACAATTTCTCCTCTAATTTCTGCCACCCTTACCTGGAAGTGGCCCAGTGCCTCACTCCTACAACACTAACAGCCAAAACTATTTAACTGCACTATCCAAGAAAACGTCCTCCAGGACTCGCTTAGGATTATAGTGAGGTGGGAAACAACTCTGGGCTTTCAAAATGGGAAGTTTCACAATTCAGGTATCCATAAAGTAAAATGTAAGTTTAGCAACTTAGCAATGAAGTTCTGGACCTGTTACAGAGAGAAGGGTAAACTTACAAGTATGGCAGAAGTGCAAAATGAAGGTGTGCACTGCCAAAACTCCTACATTACATCAGAGCAGTGAACAAAGAAACCTGCAGTTATTTCAGATATGCTTGAACAATTAAGGAGTTTAGATCCAATACTCATACCTTTTCATTTGAAGAGCTTCCTCCTTTTGTATTGAGAGTGCTTTTATTGGGGTGCAGTAGAGGTGCAACTAACTCAGCAAGCCACCCTGTACATACTCCTTTCCATGAGACTGGTCTAGTGGGACAGGCAGGGAACTCCACAATATTAAACACAAAACACAGTTTTCCTGGATGATACAAGTTTGAACTGCAAAGACAAAAGCATAAAAAAATTAACCCAAAACCTTACAACCTTACAACCTTACAGCAGCTCCACCTGCAGCCCAAACCACCTCAACTGATTCAAGATTCTCACTGTTCAGCTAACTGTGGTATTTATATATAGTTAGAAAATGTCTTAAGATTGGATTCAGAGGCCAGTGTCTCTGAACGGAACCCAAATTCCTACAAGATTCACATGTGAGCTTGTTCTTGAGAACTCTATCAGAGTCATTCCGGACACACAGAACAATGTTGTTTGAAACAGTTAAATCTGGTGGGGTTTTTTTGCAACAGGGGCACAATCACTTTTTCCTCATGTTTTATCCTTCACTCCTATCTCTTCTTTAGATTATAACATACATGCAAATATTTGAGAAAAAAGCATACCTAAATTACGAAGAAGATTGTAGTGGTAAACCCACCACAAAGATATAATTTGAATATTTCATTACCTTGACGCTGAATAGGATCTGGCTTGTAGTTTAGGAAGATGTTCTGAAAAAAGTAAAGAAAAAAAAAAAGCATTGCTTACTATTTGATTCACCCCAATAAAAATGAAAATATCTTATAAGTGTTTATAATAAAACCAGATTCCAAGCATATTCCAATTTAACTGTAATTTTATTCTATTAATAATCAGCGTTTGTGACGCAGAAAAAAGCTATTAAGACTTGAACTCTGTTTTGAATGTTTTTTAGACTTTGTGGAATATCTGTTAAGAGATCCTATAAAATGAGGCCACAACACTTAATTTATGGAGTTCTTGGGCAATTAAAAACAACTGTAAGGTGCACAGAAGACATGCCAGTAGCTAGTGGATAAAGGTGAAGCTTGAAATTTAATTTTCCCCATCTTTCATCTAAGAGCTCAAAAGCTATGAGAATAGGAATTGCTTGACTGAAAGCTTCCTCCTATATATTAAGTCCTAGAAGCTGACGTGCCAGTTCAATTTCAAACCACTATGAGTACCTATGCAAATTTTTGAAATCACATCTGAAAAATCAACCACAACAGAGACAAGACTTTACTGGACATTTTTCTCAATGAGAAACCCACTATATATGTATCTCACACACATTTATATCTACATATGCATATACATACACAGAAAAGGTCAAACTCACTGGTGCTTTCAAAGGAATGACTTTCATGCAGACTGCACAATGTGGCTGAGGAGAAGGGTGTATTAAAAGGAGACAGACATGTCACTAAGTTAACAGTGTGGTGGGGAATTGTGACAATAAACAAGCAGAAAAATTGGGAATAGCAAGTGCCAGAAAACAAACAGTAGAGTAATAGGATAACAGAGTTTAACTGCTTTTTAGTTATTCTTCCACATGTACTGGTTGGGATACCTGCAAAAGGATAGTACATGGACACTGACATATTTCAGAGATGCTCTGCTACATAGGATAGTTGCAGGTAAGAGTTAAGAAAAGCTAGCTCAGTGAAATCACTTGAAGAAGACACTGAGCACATTACTTCCCTGAGGGAAGACATTTTAAAAAACTTAGCAACTGAATGGAATAAAAGAATATTTTCTATGGCATGTTCCATACCACCTTTGAAAAGCTAAGTGTTTTTGCTTTCACTGTGAAAATTTATGTATTAGTATAAAGTGGGTCAGCGTTTCTATTTATTTTTTTAAATCCTCAGAGCATACTAAAAAGGAGAGATTTGGGGTAGGTGTGGAGAAGACAATTGCAAGAACACAAAAAGCACTTTTTCTGTTTCATATAATGAAACATACTAAGAAATTCTGGGTTTTATTCTGGAAAATAACTGCCAGTATTCTCAGATGTATTTGAGACTGTTACAGTTTGGGTCTCCTTCCTTGAATATTTTATATAAGGAACCCAGTGAGTGTGTTGGACATTATATAAATACAAATATTCTGGGAAAAGCTTTCTGTTTTGACAGGTAAAAGTGCAAGAAAAGAGAATGTAGGCAGAGAAATCACGAGTTGTAAAAACATGTCTTTTTAAATTGTATTTGATGAACTGTTTCTTAATTACCCTAATCCTGCATACATCTTATACTTATTTTTCATGCACAGGAGTGGTCCAGAGCCAATTGAAGCATAAGCATGTACTTAAGAGTTTGCAGAATAAAGGGCAAAGACTAGAAAGTGAAGACGAGAGCTTTCTTCCCCAACAATAGTTTTAGTTTGATCACTATGGACACTATTACATTTCTAAAACAGTTAACTGAACAGTTATTCCCCTTTCTCGGGAAATTGAATATTTAGTCTGTTGCATTTTAAGAATCCAAATCTAATTAAATCTAAATCAGTCACTTACCAATTAACAGGTTAAGTGAAGGCTTGCAGCTTGGAAAAGCATGAAGTAAATCAAGCAGGCAAACATTAGAATCTCTAATAAAGCGAGTGTAATCAGAGGCTCCTTGTCTGCTGCAAAGCTCTTGAAGCCTCCGTTTTTCTCCCACATCACTGGTACACTCTACTAGAGCTCGCAGAAATGCCTGCAGGGGAGAAAGTAAGAATGAAGGGTAGAAAAACCTCGTCCGTTGGGAAAATGGACACAAAACTGGGAAACATTTGGGTTGGCTGGGGACAGGGAACAGTCACCCAACAGGATAGCTAATGGATGATACAATATATTTTCCCAATGCACACCTGAAAAATATGTACTATGAAAAAAATTACAAGGTGTTTTTGTTTGTTTGTTTTGTGGGGGTTTTTGTTGTTGTTTTTTGTCTGCTCCTCTAATGTCAGGGACAAGCTACCAAGCCAGAAAATCTTCCTTTGTCTGACTGCGGGAGAGACAAATAAACAAGCTGAAAAATCCCAAATTTATGAAAGGCTTTCTCATTTATGTATTTGCACTTAGTTAACTAAACAGCTCTATAACACAAATTAATTCAAGACAAAACACCATTTGCTAAGTTACAGAAGCCAGGAAAGGAATAATGTGAAGTCTTAGAAGAGGTATTAGTGTAAATAAAGTATGGTATTTAATGACTCATGTAAATGTTGCTGTAATGTTTTATTCCATACTTTATGTCTATGTAATGGTACTGTAAGCTTTTCTTAAGGGAAAATTAAATTGAACATTGTAAGATAAAGTAGAAATCAGATGTAAATAGTTAAAGTTTTTTTCCAAAAGCAAGGTGGAAATAGACACAGTGTACGAAAGAAAAGTCATCTAAATCAGATGTGCAATCAGATGACATATTCTACACAAAAGAATACTTGGGAAGTGATTTGAGTGTGCTCAAACACTGAGCTTCCAGACAATAGATTTGAGTAGGGAGTTACATAAAGCACATTCTACACTGAAGAGGTAATAAAGCAAATAGGTTATAAAAACTGACTTGGGTGATATTCCCCAGCCAGCACTCTTCTGTCTACTCTCATTGTTGAGACAAACTTTCAAAATTGTTAAATGCAATTCTGAAAAGGTTGAAACAATTGGAAGAGTCCCTGCTTTTCTGCTGCGAAATCCACTAAATTGAGTGAAAAGCTTCTTCCAAAACCCAATTTCCTTCAGAGACCCAACCAACACAATTGTTTAGCTTCGTCTGTAATGCAAAGTTATCTTTAAAATGTGCTTTGACAATACCAGAAATACACATGCATTTCCAGTTGCAAGCTTCCAACTTTTTTGCAGGCACAGAATGAAATGAATACAATATTCACACATTGTGAGATTATTATTCTCACATACAATAGAGAAGATTATATGAGAGAATACACACATATTATCACATATGTGTGAGAATACATACATGATACAAGCAAAAATCTTTCTTCAAATTCTGCCAGCTTACTGGAATGCTAAAGAAAAGCTTTAAAATAATTCAAAAGATGTTATGGTATGTTTGCATAGAGGAACATGCATATTTTCAGTGACAAAACTTGACAGATATGGCTCCCTGTGATCAGAAAGAATGATTTCACTAAAATGCCTATGTAGCTGGGTTCAGTCAGCCTTTCAGCTATCTGGCACCAAACATCTAATACTTTTCTACTTACTACAAGACTAGTTATAAATCAAGGTACTGCAGAACAGGAATAGAGATTTCAGCATCTCATAGTTTGTCAGATAAAGTACCAGAAGAGAAATTTCTCAGAATAAAGTAAAAATACCAGCATACCTCTGACAATCCTTATTCAACAAAACATGGTAACTACACACAAAGATTGGATAAATCTTTAAAAGCCCATACAGCACAGAATTACTAAGGATTTATTTTTAAAAGATCAAACAGATAAACACCTTTTTGGGAATTGCTCTTATTTCCAGACACCAGGTTAGAATGAATTTCAGAGTGCTTCTTTCAGGGATGTGCTGTGGATGAGCTGCTCCTGGTTCAGTGGGAGAAAAAGACAAAACAAAACGTGCATTGATAAATTGCATCCAAAAATGGTATCACAGAGTGCTTGCTCCTTCAAGAAATATAAGAGAGCTAAACTGCATTCAATTCTGTATGTTTAAGCCCCAACTGGTTAGTGGAAATTACAAACTAAACAGCAAGTCAGTTTTCCAATGAAGTATTAATGACCATTTTCCGATGAAAAGTCAAAATTAGCAGGGAAGCAGAAAACAAGATATAATACATGAGTGTTCAAATAAATGTCATTGCTAAACCACTCAAGGCTTCGTTGAAACTTTCCACCTTGAAGAAACTCAGACAAATGCTCATCAAGAAAAGGAATATTCACACTTCTTTCCCTCCATTGATAAGCACTCCTGAAAAACTGGAACACGCTGGAGTTTTCTATTGATCTAACCAAAGGTGTCTGCAGTCAGGGCCAAGCTGGAGCTTCTGAGGCCCAGCAAATCCAAGGGGTTTCTGTACAATCAAATAATCTCTCCTACACTCTCTAGAGGTTCCATTTCTGGGAAGAAGGTACACCGACATCCCATTTATCCCTCTGTGGAGCCTGCTAAAGTGCAGCCAGGCTTATCAGCCTCATGCCATGGCATGCTAAAGTGGCTTTTCCAAGTTAGTCCCAAAAGCAATACCAGAGCATTTACGTGGCAAAGCACCTTTAATTAATAAGCGCTGCAGGACCCAAATTGTTTCCCTACAGACCTAACTTGCACATTGGGATTTCTCTTGAAAAAGTTTCTTGGCTTTGACACCTAGCTCCTGATTCATACTCTACTTTTTTCCATGCTCAAGAGCCCTTTTAATACTACAGAATTTTTCCTCCAATTTGTTAAATTACCTCTTCATATCAGTGTTACTTAACTGAACCCTTGCTACAAAGAACAAAATTTACTCTTAGAAGATAAGAGGATTGGCACATAATGCAGGAAAGCAGCATCTATTTTCAGATTTATATGAACTTTCTTTTCTTGAACACACTGACATGTTCAAGAAGTACTTAATCCTCTTCCTAGGATGCTAGTACATACAATTAAAAAAAAATCACTACAGAAATCCAGGCTTTGTACCAGACTGCAAATAATTTCTCTCTTAATTGATCTCATCTCCTTCATCAAAAAATTCAGAGACTGAACAGAGAGGCTGGGAACAAAATTCAGTGAAATTCCTGGTAAATCTTGAAAATGCAGCAGAGGCACAGGCTGCTGTTCATGCTCTTTTCCCAGGGGTTTCAGCTCTCTTGATTCAGTAAACCCACAACCACCAGTAGATTGTAGTAACTATTATAAACTCCTCAGAAATGTGAGTGCAGTTAAAGAGAAACTAATCTCAAAAGGAAAGCAACTCTGCAGCATTGCTACAAATTGCAAAGCTGCATTATAGAACTGAATTCTTTGGTACAGATTGACAAGAACAAGTAATTAAGTTATTGTAACTTAATGAGCCTCTGCTCACCAGCAGAGCTCCAAAGAAATGAATCTGAGTTTGAACCTGAAACCATTCAACTTCATAACTGCAGTGGATGGAATTCAGTGTACAAGCCATGACTGGAGATCAGTAGATCAGTAGGAACTTGCTAAACTTTATACTTGCCAAATATCCAAGGCAAGTGTAAAAAGGCAGTGTGATTTGCTCTGGGTCACCCAGAAGACTCAAGAGCAAACCCAAGATTTTGATTCTCTGTGCTGCAATCCACTGCTATGATCTCTCTTCCCATTATCATTCATTAAGATTCACAAACAGGCATGCCATTTTACATACAAGATATGGCAACATCTTGCATAAATAACACAATTTCACCTTTTTTCCCCAGATTAGTGCTACATTAGGGCAGCCAAATATGTAACAACCTAGATTATTTAAACATAGGATGAGAGCACCAATACTCAAGTTTCACTCAATTATTTTACCAACTTTGCTTTGGAAGGACAGTGATTTTTCTGTACAAGAACAATCATGGGGCTAAGCCATGTTCACATGGCTATGCAGGCTCTGTTCCACATGGAAAGTGCTCTGACACTCATGAACTCCAAGTGCCCCTGTTAGAGCAGCTTTACATCCTTCCTACAACATTAGTATAGCAGAAGAAAGATAACTCCTGTAGGCAGGAACGAGGGAATATTGCTCTGTGCCTATTCAAGGAGACCTTCACTCTGAACATGCTGTTGACACCGTCTTTAATTTACAGAGAGAGATTCAAATTTTATGAGATCAGGTAGCAGGGCTCTGATTTGCACAGAAAAATCTACTAGCCTTCAGGAGGGACAAAAATTCCAAGCCCAATTCCCTTGTAGGATCTCGAGGCTGATTCAAATTCTCAGCCCTGATTCAAATGCAGATTGTTACAAAGCTGGGACCCCTTCTGGAACCTTTTATTTATTTTCTTTCTTTTCTTGGGGGGAAGAAGCATGTGTGTTTGGAAAGGGTCTGTCCCAGAGGATCAAGGACAATGGGGACTCCCTAAGATGGTGGGTTGCAGGCAGAGTGGGTTCAGCACAGTGGGGCTGGGTAACAGCCAGACCAGTCCTGCATCTGCAGGGCTCATTCCCAGCACAGCTCCAGCCTGGTCCAGGCAGTAAATAACTGGTTTGGCATCAAATCTAACTGGTGACCACCCTCAGCAGAGGTTAGTTACTGGAGTGGGGTCAAGAATGGGGGTCAGCTGGGCCTGGACATCCCATATGATATGTTACAACATGGCCCGTCACATAAACTCACCTCATTAACAAGTGAGTTACTCACCAAGTCCAAGAACAGGAGTCCATTTACATCTCATACTCATGGGACAACTTGTGTTGCCCTTGATGGGAATCTTGCCATGGGACCTGATTTACCCATAGACTGGAACACAAAAGAGCCCTACCCCATCCCGTAGATCTAAAGGCACAACTCAGCAGCATCATTAAGACACTAATTGCAAGGTAAAAGAGTAATTCTCACAGGTCCAGCTGGCAGTACTGGGGCATACCTTGAACCTGCAGGTACCCTTTCTGAGGCATGGGATCATAAGACTCAGAGGAACAGATCCACACAGACCTACAAGATCCTTAAAAGGCACCCTGCAGCAGCACTAGGTCTTCTGCTTCAAGAGTGCAGCTTCTTAGGATGTAAAACAGATTGATGTGAAGTGCTGTGCAAGGAGAGATTTTACTTTCAAGTGGGGGATTGTTAGGTTATGAGATTATAGACTCACCTCTGTAAACATGAAGGAGCACAAAGGAATGAGATGGATGAATGCCAGTGCCAGGCTTAAGTTCCCAGTCAAAAACTAACTCATCTATAATAAAACCAGCAGCAGCATTCTATTCATCCCCTTTTTTAACATATTTCTCTGAATTTCAACATGCCTCCACAAAATGACAACTGTGTTCCAATACTAAAACCATTATAAACTATGCACACAGACTACTACCAACACAGAAAGTAGTATTTGTTCATGACTAGTGCATCACCATCATACCTTTCTTTTTAGTGTCCTGCTTAACCTTTACAGAAACAAAGCACTCGTCTTTTTCAGAAAGTCCCAAGATGTGAAGAAGTTCTTCCACCTCACTGATATTGTTAGGACATATTATACAGAAGGCATCTCCAGGCTGGTAGTCAAAGACTGTATCCTGTTTTAAAATATGAGATCATTTCTATTAAATTGCATCACAAACCAAGGCCAAGAGAATCCCCATTTCTAAAAACAGTCTTCTTACCATCACAGTCACATGAAATGGGGTTCTTTTATGCTGTACTAGTATTTCACTGTTTGGAGCATACCAGAAACTAAATACTCATGTTTTCAGGTTTAATCTTACTAATCAGAAAAATCTTTCCTAATCTGGTTTAAATATTTGGACACTCTTTAATAAGAGCTGCTGAGCAGCCTGAACAGAAGGAAAATAAATATGTATTAAGAGGATGATCTTTCCTGAATAAATTAAACCTGTTTTTATACCTAAGGTAACAGAGGCTGACAGTTCCAGTACTATGTGAACAAGCCAGAGTAAATGAAATGCCAGGTAGAAACAGTGCTCAAGAGCTAATGATTCTTATCACCTGATCATACCAGTCAAATTTTTATTTGTGTAGATTACCTACCATAAAGAATAGTCATAATTTACTACACAGTTTCTGAATATTCCCCAAGTTGTATACTCACAAACAGAAAGATTATTCATTTTTCTGCATTCTCTACCTGCTCTTTTCCACTGCAAATTCCCTTCAAAAAGGTATTTCTGCCAATACAGTATCCATGGAACAATAAAGAAATTAATTTGACACTTTATTTCTGTTTTGACTTCCATGGAACCATATCTTTCAGTGAACAAACCAAGATTTGCATTTACAAAATGGACCAGCCTAAGACAACAACCTCTTGTATAGGGAATTATTGTTTTTAAACAGTCAAATAAGTAATTTTTCCCCAGTTATTATACACAACACATATGCTTTTCACCCTTTATTTTAACTCACTAAAGAAAAAGGCATCACTAACTTACTGCAATATCAAGTTCTAAGAGCAATGCAGTTTTTATCGCATCTTCTCTAGTGAGCTGAACTGCTTTTGTAACTGGCACTTCAAAGGTTGTTCCCTCTGAAATCAGTGAGGACAGACATGGATTCTGAAAAAGAGGACACAAAAACTTACACTAAAAATGCAAACCAGCTGAATGAGAGCTTACTATGACAGACAGGAATTAGTGTTGGTACAATTTTTTTGAAACAATCTTAGAAAATTCAAAACAATGAGGAAAAACACAAACCTTCTATATACCGAGAGTATTCTGCTCTGCTTTTAAAAATCACATCCAAGCAGTAATAGGCATATATTCAACTCTAAAAAGTCAGTAGACTTAAACAGTCTAATGGGCCTAAACTACTATTAAATGCAGTTAGCAGTTTCCTTTTTCAAGAGCTACCTTGAAAATAGCCAATTAGAGAATGGCATTTATGTTAAAACCCAGGAAACTCACACCTAATTAAAGGATTACTAGGTGTACAGAACAAACATAAGAAGAAAGAACAGAAGTTATTTAAAAACAGCATTGCAGATTTACAGATTAAGACTTTCAGGTGCAGATGAGGCTATTATTACAGGCAATTTATTAGAGGAATTTTAAAAACTACGGTGGAATTTGCAGCTAATCAGCAAACTCCATACTACAGAACAGCTTCATGTTACACCACGACACTTCTACACTGGTGAAAATGTGCCCCAAGAATTGTAAATGGGCACCAAGAATAATTCCAGACCACCTCTGTCAAAGGTTGTCACTTGAAAATCAGATTAGAGCCCTCATTTCCCTGTCACTATTGTCAGCAAGCTTCATTTGGGGTCAATACAGACAAAAATGAAAAGAGCTAGGAGAGATACTGTAACAATACTCTGTCAAATGGAAAGGAACTACTCCATCAATAAGAGAATATTGTTTAACCTGAAAATTTCCCATTTGAAAAAAAAAAGAGACAGGAGAATCACTTGAGACCAAGAGTTTTAAGTTTTATTATTCTTTTTAAATTTTGACATGGCTTGGGCCATATCAAATTATTGTGCATCAGCTGAACTGTGATAAATGTCTACATCCATATTCCCTTCAAGTAAAGTTCAAGCCATAATAAGATCAAGACTTAAGCTACAGTGTATTATCTTACATTTGCCACTAAGGCTTAAGATGCAGACTGCCACTGCTCTGCTACTAATAAGCAGCAGCTTATTAATTCAACCCTAAGCCTCAACAGCTCAGGACACAGATCACATGAGTAACTAGAGAGACTCTGTACCCAGCCTTCTTTAAATGGCAGGGAGTTACTTTTTGGAGATACACAAACCTGAGGTTGATGCATTTCAAAACAAGCCAACTTCAGCTGTGCTTGGCAAAAAATACCCAGAGTTGTTCCAATGTTAGATACCGGAAAAGGACATGAATTGTACCATTCCTGTAAACACAAATGTGACCCTACATGGGACCTACTTGTTGACAAGGTTTAGCCAACTATGTCAACACCAGTGCCAAAGGAAAAATAAAAAACAAAACCAAAAAAGCAAAACCACAAGCAAATCTGCATTTGATTCTTTCCAAGGCTCAAGTCATCAATCTTGCAACAACCATCCATCTTTATACCTGAAATCTGGACTATAATCTTAATCTACCACCAAATTTCAGGTTAGCAGATCCAGCTTTTTCATTTTGCCATTTTAAAGCAAAATTTGTTGTTTTTTCTTTTATTTACAGAAAAGTTAAGGCATCAGTATTAAAACCTGATCAATTATTTCAGAGATCAACCTGAATATATGCTATGGCTTTAAAATAAGAAAATGGGCTCTTTTAACCCCAGTAGCACCACTTTCAACTTGAGTTTTAAGTCTTTAATAGAAGAGTACCTCTAAATCATAAATTTAGTAATTTGGATTATTTAATTCAACAACCTGAGCAAAACCAACCACAATATAAGGTTTAAAAGAAAAGAAAAATTATCCAGTGTTTAAATTCATACACTCTTATACAATTATATTAGCTAGAGACTAAGTAATTCTCTCACAATTTCAATTGACACTCTCAACAGAGAAGAGTGTCAGGACCCTGAGGATACTAATTAGCTTTCATGGTCCTGACTGGCCTCACCAGAGGACTCCAGCCTCAGCAATGCTCATGGGCCCAGAGTCCCATCTCAGCTCAGCCTTGGGCCTTTAGTCCCAGCCCAAGCTAAGTCACAGGAGTACTGGTCAGCAGCTCAGCCACAACCATGCCCATGGCTGGCCACAGATCCTGTTGATCCAGGCCTGGATCAGCAGACCAACTTCCTGGCTTGGCCCCAGACCTGCCTGATGATCTGCACTCTTTGCTGACCCTGGCTGCCATCTCCTCGTTTGTATCACTTGGATATAAGGAGACAGGGCTGGCTGTGTTACCACACTCAGCTCCTGGGTTCCTGTCATTTAAAGAGCAGCCGGATCTCACTGATCCCTCACACAGATAGCCAGAACATCTGCCCTTTGGTAGGTAACCAGAAAAATTTGACTCATGCTTTCCAGTTCATTTTGAATACTAAATATGCCAACTGGAGATAATTCCCAGCTCATGGCAATTCTTCTCTTTGTACAGCAGGTTCAACAAGGTTTCACAGGAAAAGCACACTGGCTTTTGATCTATACTTCATCTTTCATTTCTAACAGTAAAATTATGATCATGTTTTTACAATAACAGGATTTTCTGTTTTTAAATATACAGCAAGATTTTGGGCAATTTTACACCCTCCGAAGGCATTCTGAAAATACTAAAAATCTGAACAGAAATTGTACTATACTCCTTACTACAGGAAGATGTTTTCACTGTCCTAACACAAGCCACTGAGGAATTTAATTCTTCAATTCCTGGCACCACAATGCCAAATCGTTATTTAGCTAAATTATACCTTCTGAGGAGCGCGCATAACTCATATGGTGGTAACTACCTTTTCACAATATAAATGGACCTTTCACAATTCAAAATCCTCCTGAGGCCAAGGACGTATCTCCTTTATAGAAGCATCTACTTGCTCTTTTGAGCTGTATGTAGGAGTATACACTCATGCTCCTACCAGAGCTCAAGGCTTTCATCAGTCAAAGTGAAGTCCTTACCTCACCATGGGTGTCCTGAAACTGCACCTCTATATATTCTGGTGGCAAGGCAGGAATATTAAGAGTAGACTGAGAGAGAGGAGGGACAGAATGAACAAGTGAAGGTTCTGTGTTTCTAGCTGAAGCCACAAGATTGATGTCAACCAGTTTCTGTGACAGACTATCAGAACTCCTCACTCCTTCTCCTAGCTTCAAGTTCTGAACATTTGAGCTTAACTTTAGTTCATGCATAATGTGGGGGGCTGCAGAGAGTGAGCCAGAAACACCATCGACATCACTGTTCATGCCTTCTTTTTCTTTCTGGAATAGAAATGTTTCCTTGAGAGCAAGCCAAAGTCCATCAATCCAAGGATCAACCACTAATTCCAGTCTGTGAAGGGAGGCAAAAAAAGAAAAGGAGAAAAAGAGAAAGGAATGGATGAATTATTGTGACTTACTGGACTGTTAATTTACAAACAATGAAAAGACCACAAAAGCTAAAACAGTATTCATTTTCTATTTTTAATATAGATCTGCATCTGTTACCAAGATGACTTTGCTGTTAAAAAATACTTTCATTTAATTATTACTGCTATGAAAATTTATGGAGTCTAAAGTGTACTGTAGTCTTGCTCTTCTTCCAGTTTTTCATTTTTATTTTCTTATGTTGAACTTTATGACACAAAGTTTAAGGGGTGGTAGAAAAATATGTAGCTTTTCATTGTGCAACAGCAACATAAATAGCTTATACTAATGGTCCATTTTTATTATTTTAGAACACAAGATATAAGTTTTATAGTTATGGTGATGTTTGTGTTCAACTGTCTTGCATCACCATGCACAGAACCAATATAATCTGCAGTTCAAAATAAATAAGCCAAGACTGCAGCCTACTGGCAGAAAGAGCAACAGAACAGGAAGGGAGTAGTTTTCTTACCTAATTCCTCTACAGCAGTAAAAAACCCCTTCTTACCCAATTCCTCTACAGTGATTTTAAAAGAAAAAAAAAAAAGAAGAATGTTTTATGGAAGAGAGAATGAAATTTAGAAACACGGTGGGGTTTGCCTAAAGCAGCTCTATTGCAAGATGTGAGCTTGTATAAGTCTGACCCACTACGCAGTGCCACACATACTGGCATACTGGGAACCGGATTTATTTTTATTTACTTCAGTAAATAGACTACAGTTTTAAACCACTTCACTTATTCTGAATTACTTTATTTGTAAAACTGCTAAATACCCTAATTTTTCCAGTCATTACACATCAACAAACATTTGCTTACACTTTAAAAATTGAGTTTTATTTAATTGCAATTGAGACTGAAAAGGCATACTGTGTTCAGACAGGACTCATTCCTATGAGGTGCTGAGTATCCAGGTTCAACTCATTTCAGAGTTCAGAGTGTTTAGCCAAATTCACATGTAATTATTGCACTTTAAAAAAAAAACCAAATTCACTGAGCTCTTACCCTACACAATCATCTGCTAACCCTGTGTTGTAGAAGTGCCGGGCACCAAGTTCTTGAAGCCGTCGATCTACTGTCTTTCCACCGTTACAAAAGAAGGTGTACTCTGAATCTCCCAGACCTACAGAATTCAAGGAAAGAGGAATCATGTCAATCAATCCACCATCCACAGGGATCTGAAACACAGGATTTTCTTGCAGGCAAACAGAAGAATCTGATAATAGCAAAGTGGACAGGACACTTTTATGACCTTCGGAAAAACATCTGTTTGCCCCAAAATAGAGCTGAAGAAGTGTTTCCTCCTTCACAAATATAAGATACAATTTCTCCTAAAAATTTTTGCTTTCAACATTTCACATTTCAGAAGAACATTCCCTTAGTTTGAGAGTTTTAAAAATACAAAACCGCTCTGACAGGAAAAAAGTAAGGAACTGAAATAATTAAAAAGAGTGAAACTGATAAACTGTATGTGAATTACCAAAAGAAATTATCTAACCTTCAGGTTAAGACTGTTAATATGTTAACAACATAAGGGAGAGAGTATTAAAAGGAATTTAAAAATACTGGAATCTTGGGGAAAAAAAAATCCAACACAGGAATGATTTTAAACAATATGAAATAAGAAATGTAGGAAAATGTACATAAGGGAATCTGGTCCAACATCCTCCCGCCTAGGAATCAGAGATTTCTCTGAAGACCTCTTTTTCACTGCACTGGGGTTTTTGCCCTTTAACAGTCATGAAGATGTTCTGTTAGAACATCTCTTTGTTACCAGTTAAACAGTAAGTGGACTCAGGAGTTACTTGCTCTTTGGTATCAGTTAAACAGTAAGTGGACTTAGGAGTTACCTTCATGGAGGACCTGAAATTTTAAGAGACAACTAAACCACACATACCTCATCCTTAACAGATGCTTATCTAACAACCCCAAAGACAGTCTTCACAAATTCTCTAAGTAATCCACACCACTGTTTCACTATCCTGTCATAATTTTTCGCTGTCTCACTCTTTCTCGTGTGCGTTTTCAAACCACTATATCCTTATTATCCTCACCTAACAATGGACTACTCACTTCTTCTTTGTAACAGCTTTTTTTTTCTTTTTCTTTTTTAGAGATTTTTGCTCCCTCTCAAGTACGATACTTTGAGGAAACATTTCATTGAACAAGCTGAAATAGATACCATGAATGTATTTTAAGACTAGTAACATTTTAGACTAGAATCACAAAACACGTTATAACTTAGATACTATAATAATATCTGTTGCAACAAAAATCAGTATTAATACAATGCTTATCTTCATATATGCATTCAGTCTGCTATGAAAAACCTGTTTCACAAATGGTAATGTATAACTAGGCAACAGCATACCACCTTCTCAAAAGGTTACAAGATTAGGATAGAATCACAGAACCATTTAGGTTGGAAAAGACCTAAGGATCATCAAGTCCAACCTTTGTCCAACATCTCCCTGACCCCTAGACCATGTCTCGAAGCACCACATTTACTTGTTGTTTGAACACCTCCAGGTGACTCCACCACCTCCCTGGGCAGACTGCTCCAGTGCTTCACCACTCTTTCAGTAAAGAACTTCTTCCTAATACTCAACCATATATTTCAGACTTCTGCATTATACACCACTAGAAATTTCCTTCTACTGGGTACATTCCTCACCAGAAACCTGGAAGTTTCCTCACAGGAGCGAGTTGATAGGTAGGAACCTATCAACTTAAACTTGTCATTCAAAAATAAACTAGGTACAAATAGCAGTTTCTGGAATTTGTTTAAACACAACCTGAAAACTCAGCAAACTGACCTTACCATCAGCTCAAGATGCATCAGATGCATTTTGCCAAATCTGTATTTTGCATATCAGTCTTTAACCTGAAGTTACATTCCTTCTATTGACAAGTATGACATTCAAAATTGAAAAAAAAAAATATTAAAAATTTAAAAGGGGTGGGATGATCTTAAAACTTTATTTTTTAAGAACATTTTATACTGTCACTTGCTCCGTATAGAAAAATGCCCAGTTACTTGCAAAGTCAAGTGAAATCATCTAGTCTACAGCGACTTGAGATGACATTAAAACAACAATATGCAAAGAACATTGAACCATAAAAAGATTAAATTGGTAGCTTACATTCAGATCACTTCTGTGATGCTTTTTCTTTTTTGCTCATAGGGGACATTACACAGAAAAGCTGTGCATGTTATAAAATAAGTGTTTTACTAGCACCTAAAAAATCCAAACCAACCTATTCAGAAGTAAAAGATATAAAAACTACTAATTGACAGACAAGTGCACTAATATAGAAAATATTAAAGTACCTAGCAATCCGTACTGGAGATGTGCAAAATGACCAGGAGGCAATGTTGTGTCTTGAATTTTCTTCACAAACTTGCGGGCAGTGTCTGGTGGGTCTCCAGTACCGGTAGTGGAAATAACAATTACTACAGGATCCTTTTCTGTTTCCAGGTTATACTACAAGTAATAGAACAAGTAAGTTACAAGGTGCCTTTTGATACCTATTTGTCATCTTAGATATTACCTTCCACCCTTCCTTTTCCCAAAAATACACAGAAAAATGCTTAATCTCACCTTACCTGTATTAAACTACAGAAAATCTTCCAAGCAATTACAAGTAGTTTTGGGGATACAATTTATAATCTTGGTTGGAGTTTTCAGGACCAGGTTGGGTAAAGCCCTGATGAACCTGCTCTGACCCCAGCTGATCCTGCTGTGAGATGACCTCATGAAGTCCCTTCCAACCTGAATTATCCTATGACCCTGGACACAAATGCCAAAGCAGGCCAGTAGACAGGTGAAGAATACTTCACAACTGCATTCAATCTGAATGCACAACTCCTACAGTATTTGCTTTGTTAAGGGAAAAAGTATTTTTGTATATAAGATTGCAATCACAGAGTTAGCCATAATCCTGATAATCTCACACAGGTAGCTGAGGAGTGCCTGTACAAAGTGTGGGGATAATTTCTAACTTCCATTAGGGATCATTTGGTTCTGTCTGATAACTTCCATGTTACATCTGTCCTTGCCACTAAAAAAACCCCTGTGTTTTGGGGGACCTAAGGTAGCTCTGAACAGATATAATTAGTCACTGTACTCCACAGTCTGATTCATTTTGGCCCCTTCACCCTGCTCCCAATTAATTTCTCTCTCCTTTGCTAATACTGATCTTTCACGTTTCCCACAGTTTTATGGGGGCTACTCCCATTACGCCAGGTCAACAAACTTGTCTATATTTGGGATTGTGCATCAGTTCCATAAATTCAACCACTTTATTACTTTCCAAGTAAAAAGCATTCTGTTTCTTTGATTACTCCAGCTTTCCACCAGCAGTGGGCTGCAGCACTGTGTTAGAGTGCTGCCTGTCAGGTCACCCACACAATGTGCTCTTCCACAGCACCCCGGTGGGTTTTGAACCACCTGGACAGTTAGTGATCTATGTGAAACACAGATCCACAGAATCACACACCTTGGTTGTGTGTTGGGAGCCACCTCTGGAGGTCACTTTGGCCCATCCCATGCTCCAATCAGGGCTAATTGCCAGTGCTGCACTAGGTCAGCTAGGGCTCTGGCTGAATTTTGAAAACTTCTAAGGGTACAGATTCAACTTTTTTGGGCGGCCTCTTTCATTCAGAAGAGCTTCTCCACTACTGTCAAATCTGAGTTTACCACTCAGTAGATTTTGCCTCCTGTTGTACAGTCTGCTGCTGCCAAGAAGAGTTTGGCTCAAGTAGGCTGCTATTAGGTTGCTCCTTAGCCTCCTTTTTACCATAATAAGCAACCCAAGCTCCTCTGACTGCTCCCTGCTTGTTACAGTTTAAACTCTCTCCCAGCATTCCAAGTTTAATAAAATATTAGGGTTATGAGAAATTATAAATAAAGATTGCAAGTGATGTTATATTTCATTTCAAGCAGTTTCAGGACTGTGATTCAAAACTTCAGTTTGACAAGTTACGTGCTAAACACTTCACTCAAATGACTCAAACCTTATTCCCTCCTCAAGCCATGTAAAAGGTTATTCCTTACACCTACAATTCAAAAAGGTTAGGAATGCAAAGAAATAAAGAGTATCCAGGGGTTTTGCTGTTGTTATTTTTTCCAAAGCATTCCTGAAGAAGCTAAAAGCAGTTGCATGAAGCAGCTTAAATGATCATCTAGAACACTGTCTCTGACAGTGTCCAGCAGCAGCTGCCTAGAGAAGTATGAAAGAGAGTAAGGGTGCAAGGGTATTCCTCAAGTACTTTGCCAGACTTCAGTGAGTTGTGGTCCAAAAACATTACAGAGGTTTTGTCTTTTAAAAGTACCCACAAATTCTGAGATTTCAAAAACTGAACTACAATTTGTGCAAAAAAAGGCCTTAAGGGTCCTGCTGCAGTAACCCAGTTCTTCAGAACTTCCACAGCCAATTTGCTAAGTATAAATACAAGAGTTTCTGCAGTGCATTGTCACAGGTGACTACTGCATTTACAAACAAAAGCAATTTCTTCAAGTAAAAAAAAAAATTAAAAAAATCAAGGGTCTACTGGTATCATACAAAAATTCACACTAAATTGTGTTCTATCAAAAAGAAAAACCAAAGAAAAAACAAGTAAGCTCAGGAAGTAAAAAGTGGTGTATTGGAACAGAGTTATGATTAGTTCACTAAATTCTTGCTTACTCCACTGCTAATTCTCCTCTGCAAACTTAAAGACCTTTTGGAAGCCTAACGCTTGGTGACAAAAGTCTTGCACTAATCTGTGTCAATTACTGGGAGATCTGATACATCACTAAACCAATAAGAACCTTACACAATTACATAGCTTTTCACCCTACCTTTCACTTCTTCCTGTATCTTTAGTGATACATCTTTGTCCCATTCTTTCTCTTTCCTTCAAAAGTACTCCTCAGCTGAGGACAGCAAAGCCACGCAACAGCAATGAGCAGCTTGCTCAAGCTGTGAAAGATTGCTGAAGGAAGAGGATGGGATCAGACACCCAGATATGTCTTCTCTACGGTAATACATATCATAGCAAATGTGCTTATTCAGATAACTCATCCAAGGCTGACTACATGTACTGTGACCCAAGATGATCTCCATTAAGCCTCCTATTTCACTGTTCCTACCTGACATACATTTCATTTCAGTCTTTCATCAAGCGTAAAAAGCAATCACAGTAACCAAACAAGGGTTTATGACCTCTTCTCACCTATGAGAGTGTAGGTGAGAGACACTACTTGGAAACAGACACTGTTTCCCAGACTTGAGCAGTATTTGACCATTCATTTGCCTGGATAGCAACAGGTTCAAATTACGGTTATTGAGACTGCAGCCACCTATTCCACCCATAGACCTTCACAGCAATCCATTTAAGTAATGACAAGGTCTGAAAAATACCCAACAGCCCCATAAAGATAGGCCTTTTAACTGACAAACATAGACAAAATGGAAACCTCTTACTTCCTCACCTAAGACATAAACACACACATCTCTGAACTGTGCTTGTTGTGGAATAAACTCTCAGATCTAACACGCCCAAAGAACTTCACAAGAGGCCCCACCAAATTCCAGCAAGATCTTGCTCCAGTACATTATTCCACCCTGCCTTCCCTTCCCTAATTACACTTAAGCTTCTAGAAGATCTCTTTACTTACAGTAAAGGGTAAGGAAAAGTTTAAGTGATGAAATCTACAAATCTGCAGAATTTACTTTTTTCCTCAGCGCCCAACTCTCAGATCCCCAATTCAGTACATCTTTCTACCTCATCAGTAACTCACATCTCTGAGTTGTCTTGTCAAATTTGACAAAATAGATTTACTCAAGTGGCAGGCCAGTAACAGGGCTAGAAATATCCTGCCTACTGCCCTCCTGAAACTAGACTCCAAACTCGCCAAATGCAGAAGAAATGAAATGGAAGAACATAAGGAGAATCTTCACACTCCTCACTGGCTGGATAAAAGCCTCTCTGTAACACTTTGCTACATACTCAGAGAACATTCATTCAAAAGCAGATGTCCAGCTACCCAACATTTAGTGTATCCCCAAGGAAGCAACTAGCTAAAAGGAAACTAAATTATTCTTATAAACTTGCCAAATTTTCAAGTGCATGAAAAGCCCTCTTTTAGGTGTTATTTTCTGCTCATGTCATAGGAAATACCATGCTATCAAGTTTTGGTTGGTCGGGTTTTAAAATGGTTTTGTTTGAGAACATGCAGTTGAAAGGACTTTGTGAAGGAAATTACAGTCCATACTGCTTTTAGTTACAGATACTAACAGTTTTCAGATCCTTACCCTTGGATAACAGCAAATAATAAAAAGCCACTTCCTTGTTCAGCCAAGCTTTTTATTTCTTTCCAGAAGACAATTTGAGAGCACCCAGTGTGAACTGGAATGAGAGCATATGCTAAGTAACTCAAGCAGATGCCACAAAAGCCCAGGGTTCTGCTAGAGCCCACAGTTAACAGGACACAAGACCTCAACGCAACACAAAAACAACAAATTGTATCATTTCTAACAAGAGAGCTGTCCAGTAAATACAGAATTAATTCAATACTGCGTACATAAATAGTTCTCAAGAAGTCACTGCACTGTTGTTAGAAGAGAGATCAAACATATATGCATTTACTGTTCTAGGAAGAAAAATCATAGAGAAGATGTACCTTTGGCAGAAAGCTGTTAAGCATCTGTATTGATCCAAATTACTGACTCATAAGGATAAAAAATTTAAAACTAGATTATATATTTTATATATAATGAGTGCATGTGCTCAGCCTTCACAATTATTAGCAGCCACTACTTGAGCACATGAAGAAAAATGCAGCTTTTAAATACCTATTTTTCAAACCAGCATGGAGTATCTCACCTTGTCCATCTCACTCAGACAGTGCATATCAGCTTCAAGTCCATGGGCACCAGCTTGTTGCCATATTTCCTCAGCTATGGCTTTTGCCTGCCCCTTTTGTGTTGCATAGAGGAGCAAAAACCTCTTTTTTAAATCACAGCACATTTCCCAAAACAGAGCACTTTTTTTTTTTTAAAGACACTGCAGCAGAAAAAAAAGAAAAAAAAAAGTGAATTTATTGCATGCAGAATAGCAAGATTTTGCTTTGCTTATTGGATTAAAAAGAGATATGTTAAAAGATAGCAGTACTGGTGTTTAACTTGGAAATGAGGCATCTGAAGAGAAGCTATTTCTCACAACCAAGCTTGGTAGGCCAGTTGCAAAGGACCCGCCGTTTCAGTCATATGTGCTGTACTGCCCTGATGTCCCAGTAATGTTGTGACATCCCCAGCATTAAGAATCCAGTTTGTAAACAATACAATAAAAAAACCCCAACTAGTTTAATGAAAATACTTACTATTTTTATTATGTAAGTTATATTTTCCACTTTAAGTCAGTGGCTGCTTTGGTCACTTTTCTGAGATGTATTTGAAAACAAACCAGAATAAAACATAGCCCTGGTGAAGTCAAACTACATCTGAGGAAAAAAAATAATTCAATAATTCACTTGCTTCTTTTCTGAAATTAGTATTTTTTGCCTGAATGCCTTTATGCTTTGTGTTCTAAAATATAGACACAGTGGACAGTAATAATTGTTTTTTATTTCATATTTCAAAAAGGAGCTTCTTACAGAAGTGTAACTACAGAATTGACTGTTTGGGACTTTTTCCTCCTAAAACTAAGAAACCGTCTTAGAGAAATCTGCTGTAGTGTAAAATGCAGCTCCCTTACAAAGTCTTGCAGCAGCAGGATGAAGGAGATACATATCCTTATTCATTCACGTGTCCTATGAAAGTTGGAATGTGAGAAGCTTTCTTTCATGATTTTAAGACAGAACACAACAGATCTAAGGACAATTTTGGGAAGCAGTGAATAAGAGAGACAAGCTGAACTTCTCTTGTGAGTATATTATAAATTAATTTTCTGACAATATTTTGTTGCTGCTAGGGAGCTGCAGTGGAACTCAAATACCTAGAATTATAACTGAGCAATTTTCAGTTCCAAACCTGGGATTTTTTCCACGTGCCTGGGCCCAGTTTGCTGTACTTTGCTTATTGCACCCATGCAGATGCATCCACAGAAGACATTCAGCATCCAAGCCACACACCCTGATGTATGGAAACCTGTGGTTAAGTAATTTGAGACATATATTTTTCCTGTTTCTCTCAAGGGAAAATAAACATAGCTCACCTGCAGAAGAAGAATAATGTACTCTATTGATATGGCATATTTCTCCCCACAGTATTGTGGGAGGTTTCTCCTATTATAATTTTTTTAAGCATTCTTGTAAATCAAAAGTGGTAAAAATAAGTGATAGTTTAAGAGAACAGTGCCTGTACCACATATGAATTTCATGAAAAATGTAATTACTACAAAATGTTAAGGCTTTCATTGTGTTTTGTTCTACTACATCTTTCATTATAGTTTTCCTTTTAAATTGATTACATTATATTAACTAAAACCAGCACTAATTACCTTAACAGTTGCTTTAAATAAATTCATTTAAATAACTGGCTTCATGTGCATGTGCACAGAAAAAGGTGCATACATCAAAACAACACACAAACTGATTTTTCACCCTTGTTTTCAAAAGCAACACAAAGAAATTTGATGACACAAATTATGAGGATTCATATGAAATAGTTTAAATACCCTCGGATCTATGTAGTAATCCTAGATTTCATCCTAGGCAGGTGCTATTCACCTTAATTGTTCTCTTGTCAGCAATGCCTGACTATAAATGGAGAAAACCAATAAAGATGAAGTGGCACTTCATCAGTTTTCTACTAGGACCACACCATAGCATAGAAGCCTTCTATGCACAAAAAGCTGAGGTGTAAGCAGCCAACATTATAGCCAAGGGATTACCGACAGACTTCAAACAAGAGTCACATTGAGAAGTTTATAAGAGAAGCATAAAAATTTGCAATAGCTGGGGGAGAGGAGAGGGCAAGAAAAAGAACAGCAGTCATGATGTCATTTGACATGGACAGATGTTGACCTAACAGCACGGCAATCATTGCCTAGGCAAGACAGAGCAGCCTCCCCAGAAGACACTGCGAGCTGCCTCCACTCCAGCTAGAACAGCAACAACAAAGGGTGTAACAAGGAGCTACCCACATCCTGGGTGCATGTACCTGAACTTATGGGGAGCTTTCTCAGCGGTGTGTGGACTAGTACATTACATAGAGACACAAAAGTCAGAGCAATCTCATCTCCCACAGAAGGCGTGTGTTAACAAGAGAACCCACATGGCCAGAAGAGGGGACTGTGCTTGAGATGCCCACCCTGAGAGAGGGGACTGTGTGCACATGTAACAGTGCGAATGCGTGCTTGTGGGAAAAGGGGAGGCCACAATTAGACAATTCTTTAGAATTAGATATAGAAAATTGTTGAAATATTTGTTGGTAGTTATTAATATTTTTTAAGTGCTTAGTATCAAATCTGTTCCGTTGTTGCTATTGATCTTGAATACATAGTTCAATTAACTAATTAAACAGTTAAATTAACTGCCTGGCAGTTAATTATTCCATTAATAGATCAATAAACTTCGATCATGATTCAATCTAAACAACAGAAGTTGAGGAGTTTCTCCCTGTGAGAGCATCTTCTCTCTGTCATCAACCAGAATAACTCTGTGCACAAACTGATTGATGCCTGCTAAAAGAAAGGAAAATTAGTCATGCCTACCTGCAGATGAACAAAATCATAAACCAGGAACACATCTGCGCTCAGATGAACATAATGTCCACACTCCTTTTGCTGTGCTGCACTATAGACTTCAAATATGATGTGCCACTTCCACTTTTGTGATATTTCAGCTGAAATAATAAGGGAAAAAAATGGTAATTCTTGACTATCGAGTTTTCTAGAGAATTGCTCTAACTTTAATAGTATTATCACACCAGCAGCCTTTGACATGTTGACCAAACGTCAAAAAAACCCCCCATGTTTAAACTGGGAAAACAACCCAGGATTTGCTGGCTAAAACCAGGGCTTAACATGAACCTATGGATGAAATTCCAAATTATAGCTCATCTGATCCAGTACTCAGAAAAGCCAGAAAACTAGCAGTCCACAAAAGATTAACAGCGAGACCATCTGCTCCATAAGACAACACACTGTAGGAGCAAACAAGCCACCTGTGAACACCAGCCACACAGTTCCAATGAACCAGATGTGCTGGCCCTAGCAATTACACATCTTGGACTGTAAGGCCAGACCACCTGCTTCATAAACCTGGTCTGTCAAACATGTCAAACTGTGTAGCCATGGACAGGATAAGAAGGCAATAAACTTCTGTAGTAGCTTTAAACACTTCTGTATGGCTTTAAACCGGACTGTGGGACTGTGCCTTCAGACTCAGGAAGCACTCCCACGCCATGTTTTCAAGAGTTAGCGACTTGCTCAGAATAACTTTCACTCTACCACCAAGACAAATATAAAAATCATAAAAATGTCAA
Organism: Brachypteracias leptosomus; assembly: GCA_013401335.1. Classification (NCBI taxonomy): domain Eukaryota; kingdom Metazoa; phylum Chordata; class Aves; order Coraciiformes; family Brachypteraciidae; genus Brachypteracias; species Brachypteracias leptosomus. The sequence goes on along the minus strand of VYZX01027798.1, from coordinate 20,277 downwards.
TGAAACTCGCATGTAAAACCCTTCACGGCCCAGGGCTGACCTAAAGTCCTGAAAAATTTGGTTGGACTGGCCGGCACCCCGCTGGGAAGGGGGAGAGCTCTCCTGGAGAAGGGTGATGTCAGGGAGCTGCAGCCAGGCCCACACCGGAGGCCTGAACGTCGCTGCGGCAACGGGAGTCTCCCAGAGAGCCGGGCCGGACCGCCACCCCTCGCCCCCCGCCCAGCCCCGCAGGCCGCGCACCACCGTCCACCTGGAGGAACGGGGCTGCCCGCGCTGAAGGCTGCGCTTTCGATCCCGACGCACAAATTCGGTCCCGGGACAAAGCGCCCACGCCAGCCCGGGCACCGGCAGCGAGGAGCCGGGCAGCGCGGCGCGACGCGGGGTGAGCTGGGCCCAGCAGGGGAAAACAGCGGCTGTCGGCGCCCGGAGGTAACCGCAGGGAGAGCGCCGGAAGCTCCCAGCAGCCCCGGCGCTGACCGTCATGGCGGCGGAGGTGAGGCTCCCGCGGTTCGCCCCATGGCGGCGGAGGGTGGAGGACGGGAGACAGCGATGACCCGGCCCGTGGCGGGCAGCAGTAGGCGCCGGGGGGGGAGGGACGCACCTGCGGGCCTTGCCCGCCCCTCGCTGCGCTGGGCAGAGTGGGGCCTTCGGCCTCCGGAGCGGAAGGGCCCCGCCGCTGCCGCCTGGCCCGTGTCAGAGTCATCCGTCGCCCTCCTGGGGACTGCGAACCCTCCTGGCGCGCCCTAGCCGGGGAAGCGGCAGCTAGCCCCTCGGCTGCCCAGGGGCCCCGGCCCGCACCGAGCCAGCGCCGCCGGCAGTTCCCGCCCGGGGAAGCGGGTACGCTCTGGCGTTCTGGCACCGGCTCTCGCCGCTCCTGGCGGCTTCTGCTTCTCCTTGCATTGTCTTGTGCCGTGGGCCTGGGAGAGGGATCACCCCGCTTGTGTCCAGCCGCTGAAAAGGTTTTTTTGCTGCATTTTAATGGCGCTGGTGCTGTTTTCCAAACTATATGCATTTTTCTTCCTCTAGGTGCCTTTTGAGAACCCACTTGATCCAATATGGCTTTGATTAGACAAAAAAGCTTCCAGTTTTATTCATCCAGCACACCAGCAAGGAGGTCCATTTTGATGACGCTAAGCAAAAGGTTGAGCTTTATCAGTGGGCAGCGAAAGCCCCAAAACTGTAGCGCTGTAGCCATGAGGATGCTGTGTTTCAAAGATAAATCTCAATATGTGTTTTGTAGAAAAAAACACGTACAGCTGCGGATACAGTCTCTTTCTGTTAATGAAACTGTGTATCTTTGTGGAGATACTGGGAGCAGTACTAAATCCAATCACATGTGGATGGATGAACAACTGTTTTTCAAGAAGTTGAACAGCCTTTTTACATCGAAAGAGATTTTTGACTTTCTCCGCTCATTGGAAATCATGTCTGATACTATGGCATCAGGAGCCTTGCAGAGGATTTCAGAAGTTGAGGTGGATGACAATGGTCTGAAAAACCCTGAAGGAGTGTTAGAGAATGAAGTTTTCAGGGCATTATGTTACCAGTTTGAATTTGAATCCTCAAAACTGTCAAACACTGGGCTGCTGAATGCTTTGCAAGCTTTGATAAAACTATGTATAGATCCCCAGAGTACACTGATGGCAAGCTTGCTTTCAGAGGGTGAGGAGCGGCTTGGTAAACGACAGTTGACTGATAAAAATCTGTGTGCTCTTGGGGAGAGTTTGCTTGAGTTGGAAGGCCCAAGTTTTGCGACACTGGAGCAAATCATGAACTGCATGCAAGAAAAAGACATGGAGAAGTGGAGTCCTAGGGAAATGGTGATGGCTTATAAGATACTGCAGGTGACTGTCAGGGAAGGGGAACAATACCAAGACTTGCTAAGTAGAATGAACAACATCACTTTAACCTTGGTTTCCCAGCTAAGCCCAAAATTCACAGGCATGATACTGAATTCACTGGTTGTTCTTCATCAGACTCGGGCAGTACCCTTAGTCAGAGCACTGTGTAAGCATTCTGTGAAGCATATTCCGTATTTCACAGGTGATGAACTGGTAAATGTACTGGAAGCCTTTCTATACTTTGGGCATCATGAACAAATTTTTACAGAGGCACTGGAAACACACGTTCCCAAGACCATCTTTACTATGCATCCTCAAACAATCAGCAAAGTCATGCAGTATTACTGCCGAAAGATGATCCTTTCTAAGCCCATCTTTGATGCAGTGGCAGAAGGTTTCATTTCCCGTGCTGACAGATTTACCACCGACCAGATTGCTGGGTGTATTATACCTTTTGGGACTCTTAACTATCTGCCTCCAAGTGCTTCTTCCTTGTTTAGGAAGCTGGAAACTGTACTGCATGCTCACCTTAATCACTTTCAGCCTCACACCTTGCTGCACTTGCTCCACTCCTGTGTCCTTATTCAACGTTATCCATTAAATTTTCTGCCAAAAATATTTAGCCCCTATTTTCTGCAACAGCTTCAAGGTAAGGAGCAGTGTTTTTCATGCAATGTTCCACATTTCTTTCTATGACATGGCATGTCAGGCACCCATTTCTGATCACTTTCATCTGTCAGATCAACAATGAGCTGATTAAAGTGACTGGAGAATAGTGATCAGGAGGCCAAAGACCTCCCTATCACTTTTGCAGTTGTCTTTCAGTTTATATCATTTAGAGGAGTTTTAAAATTGCAGTGTACAATCTTAGAGATTTAAATTCCCCTAAAATCTTTCTTTCAGTTACTTCTGCTTTTCTAAAAAGCGCTGAGCTGTTTTTCCCCATGTTTGTCTTTTGTCTCATACAGGTTTTAGCGGCTAAATTACTGTGTGCAGGAAATGTGTTACTTTTTAACTGTGCCTGTGCAGTGACTGCTGCGAGCACTGACAGTGAAGTGAGACTACGTTACTGTGAGACTGCTAACACTAGGAAGACTCGTGAGACCAGTTGTTACGGAACTAACAAGACAGACCAAAAGCAATAGATTTTTTTTAATAGCAATGATACTTGGAATGATGTGTCAGTGACGTAAATATAGTATAGTGATTCTGGGTTCATTTTTCTTGAAATTGTTGCATTGTGGATTTGGCTTAAAGCTGAACGCTGCTTAGTGAGTCATGAGACTTGACTTCTAGTCTGGGTGTAGCCCCCTGTTTGCTTTGGGGCTTTGGACAAGTCACTTCACTTTTCTGCATCTTTTTCTCCCCCCAGAGCTGTTAGCTTTGCTTACTTGGATCTCATACTCCTTAGTGTTGGGCCTGGCTTCTTGGACATTTTACTCAGGGACTAGCCCCAGGGAGAGCATATTTCAAAAAACAATAGAAATACTGATACTACTGGCTCTGAAGCTAAGATAATTACCTTCTGCTTGTGCACTACTTGCTAGATTTAGATTTTGCTGCCATTCTTTTTAAGGTTAAGTCCTCTGTGTCTTTGTGTAATCCTTATTTCTGGATCTTTCCCTAAGCATCAAAACCACTCTCTTCCTGAGGCCCTCAGGGCAAGGTACACGATCACAATAACAGAAAACCTGTTCATGGCCTTTAAAATGTGGACTAAATTGTGATATACAAGAAAAGTCACAGTAACTGTTCCACAGCTTACTTATTACTGTGCTGTGAGCAAGTTCACCCATTGCTGCAGAAATAATTCATTGCTGCATTTTTTAAAAATAGTCTAAAAATCCTTGTAAACTTTGGTCAAAATTAGTACAAATTCTAGAGAGAAGTGAGGTGAAGTGTAGCATCCGGACAAAATGAACTTAAATTACTATTCTTGATAAGAGCCTGTTTCAATTGTATACACAGAATTTGTAGCTCACGGGTGGTACAAAATGTATTTTTCAAGTACTGATTTGCCTTGTCATTTAAATAAGGTCCATTGCAAGTCAGTGGTTCTAGCACCTTGTTCCTTACCTTTCACCAGCCTGTGTCGTGTCCAGCTTTTCAGGTGGGGGTGAGGTAGAAATGGGTATAGACTTCTGCTCTTCTGTTCTTTCAGGATAAGGATTATTGTGTTACATTCTTGCTTCCAGCTTGGTTGTATTTCTCTTTCATGTTGTATTATAATCACTTTGTGAAAGCTGAAAAGGGTAAGTGGATAAAGCTGAAAAAAAAAATTTGCAGTGTATAATTGCTGGATTAATTAAAATAGAACCGAGATCTGAACCAGTAAAACATAACAGCGTCATAAATGTGAGCAGTTAAGGATAGGCTGGTATGGTTTTTTTAATTATCTAGGCAAAAATTTGAATTGAATTCTAAGGCTCACATATGCTTTAACAAGGCATTAAGATTGGTGCTTCATCCTGGTTTTTAAATTACTTTTAATCTAGAATCCAATATGGTTATGTGATGCTTCTTTCCTTTGGTATCCTGTCTACTGATGACACTCCTCTGATTGAGGCTTCCTGTGCCCATCTTTGTTCCATGCCCTGAGCTCCGTTCTACCTCTGAGCAAGCACTACAGTCCCATCCTTGGCTCTCTGTCTTGCCAGACTGAGGAAAACATTTCCAAATTTTAAAATCTATCCCATGGTTTATCCCATCTTGCTTAGGAGATCTCAGAGTCTGTTCACCTGCAAGGGCTGCCTTCACCAAACAGGTTTTTTCTCCAGTAGGCTTCTAGAACGTCCCTCAAGTGATAGCCTGCCCTTGGCTCTAACTGTTGCATAATCCAGTGCTCTTGGACACAAACCTATTATGAAGAGCACAGTTTTAAGCTATAGATTTTAAGTAATTCCATGTTAGATAGTAAAGCATATTTAGCAGCATTATAGAGAAGTGTAAGCTATGCCAGAAAGATGAGTGACTTCTCAAGATCTTAGCTAAGATTGCTGTGTTAATAAAATTATATAAGGTCAAGTTTTCAAAGTGATTAGGAATTTTGGTCACTCAGTTTTCAGCTGTTGAACATGAAATACCTTAAGGGGTTGATTTTTGGGAAGCAGACATTCCTCATGTCCTCAAAAGCAGAATGTCTCTAAAGTTCTCAAGCTGATACTCTAGAAAATGAGAGATCTCATAGTACCAGTTACTTTGAATATGTTCTTTTAAACCAATAAAGGTACTCCACTAGAGTGGTCGCAGTTCAGAATAGGAACTTGAGAAGATGACCTGCATGATTAGTATCTTACATTACATCAGGTTTTTGCCATTCTGTAACAATACTTAGCATGTAATATGAAAGTATACCTTGTAGACCAATCTCCAGAAATTATTCACTATTATCCACTACTTTCAGATTAAAAGAAACCCAAAACTGAATGAAACAATGAGATCCTGGGATTATAACTTGCAGAGGGGCCGTAGGAAGAAGAAAATGGGATATTTCTCTGAGATTTCAAATCAAACTTGTTCCTCCCTGTAGAACATCCTGCATCTGTCAGATTCTTTTTTTTTTTGTGAAAGAATATGGCAGTCTTAACTAAGATCTTGTTAGTTTTATTTTTTTATGTTGATATTTCTGTAAATAATTTCCTCATTGTTCTAACTATGCCATTTTACAATTCAAACAATGATCTAGAGTGATAATGATCAAGTAGCTTTCTGTGCATTAAACTGACTAGCTTTTCCTAACTTCTGCATGGTGGTTTGTGTAAAGATACTCTGTTGAAGGTACATCTGAAAGCCTGAATATTGTTGTTTCAGCTCAGCCACCTGGTTTGGACAGAACTGTTATCTCCCAGCTAACCCAGCTTTTTGTGACTATTACCCTGGAGTGCCCATTTTATGAGGTATGGTAGATGCAAAACCAGAATTGATGTTAACAAGAGGTGATAAGGTCATTAGGGCCCTGTTGATAATTAGTTGATAACTGTCTTTCCCATGGAATACTTGAATAGGATGAAAATATGAAGCATTTATAAATTTATAATAATAATTTATAATACATGGGGCTAGTCTCTTTTCAGTGGTGCCCAGTGATAGGATGAGGGGCAGTCGGCACAAACTGGAACCCAGGAAGTTCCATCTCAGCATGACTGCAGAGGAATGGAAACAGTTGTGCATTTCTCATGAGCGATACGTTTAGCATGATAGCACAGAAGCTTGCTGAGGATGTTCTGGTGGTTGTTTTGGGGAGTTTTTTAAGTTTCCAGCAGATCATAGCTCAGACTGTAAGTTTCTCCATAGACATGACTTTGAAATGCACAGAATACATTTTGCTACATTAATATGACGTAATTACAAAAATGTTGTCTCCCTTTTTCTTTTGTTTGATTTGGTTTTCTGTCATTACACAGGGTCCCAAACTCCATCCAAAGTATCAAGTAAAGGCCTTTCTCATGCCTTACAGTTCTCTGGATGTTCACCTTCTCAAAAGGGTGAAGACTGGATTACTTTATTTACTGAAAAAAAGAATATATTTTGCAACAGAGGTGTCAACACCGTATTTCTGTACAGTTGGTAAGTAACATTTCTTTGGATTAATAGTAAGATATGTGCTTATACTGTCAAAACTTTAGGCTCAATTATTTTCCAGAAATAAAAATGATTGATTTTATTCACTTTATAGGCATTATAAATTGTGCAAATACAGAAAAAGTAAACTGGAATACAAAACTCTGTAGATGGTCTGAAATGAAGAAACATCATGGGAACTTTAAATAAAGGCATTTTCAGAGTCAGAAATAAGAACAGGGAGGGAAAAGAACTGTAGTGTTATTTGGAATTTACACAGCCACCCTGCACTGAAAATAGCTGCTAACTCTCATATGCTGTATTCTTACTATCAGCTCCTCTTTTACTTACCCTGTAAACAGTTTGTCATGTAAAGCCAGTTAAGGTAATGCCACTTGCCTGATCTCTCTGCTCTGGTGGTGAGTAGGGAAAGGAGAGCTGGAACATTGTCAACCCCCTGACCTGCTCAGGTGGGCTCCTCTCCTCTCTTGTTTCATGTGTCTGGAAAGGAAGCTGAGAGAAGGTAATGGTGGAGGAAAAGATGTGTGCCCAGGAGGGGTGGATGATAAATCAGATGTTGAGGGAAGAGTCTCTTGAACACCATGGACATCATTATGGTTTTTACTGGACTTGGAATACTACTTGGCTGTTAGCATTATGGAGAGCTGAAGTGTTGCTAATTATAATTTCTTTGTGTTAAATAGTCTATACACATCTTTTGCAAGTTTCTGTGCTTAAAAAAAAAAGTATTGCGATATTATTTTAGTTATTTTCTAAAACGAAGGATAAGAATTACAGTGAACAGTTTGTTATATGAAATGAGTTTTAATATCAGTTCTCTTCCCACTTAAACTAGATATTGAGATTAAATTAGATGAAGAAGGTTTTGTGTTGCCTGCTGCCCAATGTGAAGAGGTACACAGACGGTAAGAGAATAAAAGAAACCCCTGTTAAATGTTGGTTAACAATGAGAAAGAGCATCCAGAGTGAAACCCTGTCAGAATTTTAAGTTAATTGGAGTTTTGCCATTGACCTCAACAAAATTCAGGTTTCACACTGAAATCACTGGCAAAAGGTCAAAGTTGGCAAAATTCACAGTCTACCTTTTCCTCATTGTTTTGCTTCCTGACTATCCAGTGTCAGACAATTAGTCTCTTCACCCTATGACGGTCAGGATCAAAGTGATCCTGATTTGGCTTATAGTAATGTATTTTGATCTTCTGTAATTAATGTTCAAATTAAACCCAAATTAATTCTAACTGAGTGTGTCTTCATAGATTTAACATAGTTGAAGCCAGTTTGAGTACACAGATTTACTTCTGTAAGGAATCCTGTGTAATGAGGATATTTGCTACAGATGCTTTTTTTTATTGAAAAATGCATAGGTGTTTAAAAACTAAGGATTATTTTGAGAAACCTTGGATACGAAGTTAAGCAACCTGCCTGTGTGGTATTTGCAACTGCAATTCTGCTGATAAAGCAGAAGTCTTTGGAAAAGTTTTTTCTCCAGCTTAAACGTCACAAGACTCACAGAATAATATCGGTTCTTTCAAAAATCGCATGCTTAAATATTTAAGAATAGGCTTTGATTTTTTTAAATTACAGCTTTCATTTGTAAATAAGGTCACAATATATATAATACACCAAAAACTTAAGCAAATTTTTTACAGTAGATACACAAATTTTTAAGTTGATGTGATTTTTATCACCAAGGAGGAAAAAAATATAGTTATAATTCATGAGGCTACCAACCATATGTACAGATTTAAATTAAACAGATTCTGCCTAAACTTAACTTGAACTCTTAACAGGTTTAACAGGTAGACTAGTAAGTTTAATAAAGTTAGCTGCTGAAATGTTTTCAAGCTGAGACAAATATTTCTTATGTTTTTCCTTATAGAAGAATTCAAACCAGCTTACCAACAGTAGCATTAAAAATACCACACTTTAATTAGTTTGTATGGTAATTTTTGTTGAGATATCAATAAGCTTTTCAGATCAGTTTCACTAAGCTTCAGGCTTTCCCCCTTCTGCCCCTAATGATTCTATGAATTTAAGGTTGGAAAAGACCTCTAAGATCATCAAGTTCAACCGTCAACCCAACACTACCATGACCACTAGGCCATGCCCTGAAATGCCACATCCACACATTTTTGAACACCTCCAGGGATGGTGACGCCACCGCTTTCCTGGGCAGCCTGTTGTTCCAGTGCTTGACCACTCTTTCAGTAAAGAAATTTTTCCTAATATCCAATCTAAACCTCCCCTGGCACAACTGAAGGCCATTTATTGACTTAAAATTTGACTTAAGTTGTCCTGAACTAGGTAACTCTGATTCTAGGAGGTATTAGGGAGTAAGAGGGAAGCTACTGTCTCATGCTTTTTGTGGTGATTAAAATGACTGATTTTTTTTTTCTTTTTTTTTCATCCTACACTTGTGCTTGATTTTAGAGTTGCCCTCTGTGTTGATGGCCAAAATAGATTTTGTGTTAATAGCCACAGTCTGTTGGGAGAAGAAGCTATTAAAAGGAGACATCTTAAGTTACTTGGTTATGAAGTTGTGCAGGTAATGTCCAAAGACAGTGGTTTGCTTTTGACTGGCTAACAAGTGAAAAATGATTATTTTATAATGCTTAAAACTGTAGTGGCAATTACTTCCCAAGGCAGATGTAGTCTCGTCCTTTCTGTATTATTTTCTCTCTGTCTGGCTTTTGTGGTTTTGAGGGTGTTACAGAAGTTCCTTTTTCTTCCTTGGATCTTTTAGTGTATTCTGCTCTGCAGTGAGTAAGGTTCACATGTTGACGTAAAGGAAGATGTTGTCTAAGAGTTCAGTAGAATTGGGTTTTTTTTAATGAAATACTTTTTTAAAAGGTCTGAATTTGGAGTTTAAAGTGTTAAAAAAAAAAAAAAGGAACTGCTTTGCATTGTAAATAGTATTTTGAGAACAGAGTATATCCTTTATTTTGCATGTTGAATTAATAGTGTTTTTATCTTTAAACATACTTTGGACCAAAACAATTACTTTTAGATTTTTGACATTTTCTTCTCCAGGTATAATCATTTATCACACAATTTGCTGTATTTAACTTAAACTATAATGGATACCACTCTTTGTTTTTTACAGTAATCTTGAGTAATTTACAGATTGATTAAGCGCTTAGGATTAAATGTTTAATTTTAAAACAGACAAATCTGTGTTGTGTCATTTTACATCTTTTTAACGAACATCAATGTTTATTAAAAGGTATTTTCAGCTATCATTTTTGTTTTGTTTTCAGATTCCATTTTTTGAGATAGAAAGTCTACAGAATGGCAGAAAAATGGCAGAATATCTACACAAAAAAATCTTTCCTCATACCTACAGACTCAGATGCTGACACTGGAGAATAACTTGAAATCACAGGTTGACCTCCTGTACCATAAAGTGTAAATACTGTGCATGGAAGAACAATTCTGTTTTCTAAATAACTCCACCTAAGATAATTTTAGCTTCTGAATGTGAGACTTTCCAATATTTGGAACAACTGACATGTAAAGAGTAATAAAGAGCAACATATTTTCTTAAGTTTTGTGTCAGTATTTATGTTAAGGTAGTATTTATGATAAGGTAGCAATGTCTGCCAGGCAGTCAGGGCTGCATTTCCTTGGTGTTTTCACTGGTTCTAATTCACAGCTGCAAATGGACAGATGTGACTATTCAAGGACAGTGGCTGGTCTGAACATGCAGACATGTTGACAGTTTAAAAAGAAATTGAGCCATTTACTCCTAGCTATTTGTGTGATTTCCCAAGTATTTAACAAAACTGAAACACAGTTGCATGAGCAGCACTGGCTTATTGCTCACACTAAATAGCAACTCCTTACAGAAAAGGAGAGTGATTTTACTAAAAAGAGTCACTTTGCTTTGTCAAACAGCTGCCACAGGGAGGTGGACTTGTACAGCTGCGTGGGGGGGCCACCCGATATTCTGGATACGTACTGCCTGTAGTTTTGTCTTTGGAGACAATTTTATCTAAACTGTCTAAATGGGGTCATGTACGTGCTCCAGAGCTCCTTCAGTTGACAGCCTGCCACTCAAACCTAAACTGAAACTCATTACACTCTGAAACTCAGAATAAAACTATGTCCTATGCAGTCATTTTTTTATGTACAAATACACATTCTGGCAGAAGGGTGGAACTGAGAACTGGAACCGGTAACCACTTCAGCCAGAACAAGTGTGGCTTAACTTGAGCCAACGTATTGCTTTACAGATGGATGAAGGGAAAATAATACAGCCTTAGTTCCGATCACATAATGTATACTTGATGAACTGCCACATAAAACCATTTCAGGTTAGTTTGTGCATCCTGTCCTGTGTGGAATTACTTATGAGTAGCAAAGCAGGATTGCCAGCATCACCTGGTTTGATTTGATAAAAAATGGTGAAACTTTTAACATCCTTGAAGTTCTATCCATTTCACCAGTAGATACAGAACATAGCCTTGGAAGGAAAAAATGGCCACTCTTATTAATTTGTGAGTTGCAGGTGTCTGTCAATTGTCCCAACAATCCCTGGAGATTTTTGAATGCAAAATCCAGATCCAAAATATGATTTGTATTGTGTCAGGCTCTGCATTCTGTTCAGGTTAATTTGTTGCATGTGTAAAGCCCTGACAGGAGTATGTCAGCGCTGGCAAGTGAGGGAGCACCATGAGGTGATGAAATGCTTCCCCCCAGTGTAACAGGAGGATGACAGCACATCGGTAACCTCACAAGTTGTCATCCCAGCAAAAGAGAAATTGAAGGAGAATGAATGAAATGTCTTTGTAGACACTTAAAAGGAATTTTTCTCCAATACAGAAGAAAACATTGAAGTATTTTTTTGACAGTAACTGAGCACTGAAGGGAGAAGTAAATCACTCAGAATTGAATGAGAAATAAGGAGGAGGACGAGCAACCTGCGAAAAGCGTTCAAAAGTGAAGAGGGATGAGAAGGGACTGAAAGAGAAGGGAGTGATACAAGCAAAGAAAGGAGATAGGAAAACTCATACTGGTGTTTTGATGACATGACTTTCTCTGCTGTGGAAGTGAGCTGGTGATGTCTATTGCTCAGACATGCCAGAAGGTGGTGGTGTTCTCAAACAAATTTGATTTCCAGTAGTTTTTTTTTGAACACAGATGGTTTGTAAATATAGTAAGACTACTTAAAAGAAGTAATTTGTACTGATTGTCCCACACTAAAAATAACCTGCCTAGAATATGGCCACATTCCAACTCATTCTTCACAGGTATACATTTGATACTGGTTTTTCAAAAATCATTCTAGGAAACATTTCCTTCTCATTTTGTTTTTACTGTGATTCCCTTCACTTAATGCTGCTGGATTTGTTTAATGAAGTATTTATTGTTGAAAAGGAATGTAGTGGTTACTGTCTTCTTGTCCCCAGCTCACTGAATAGAGAGGAATTTGCAGGTCATGAATAATGAAAGTAACAAATGCCTCTCAGAATGGGCTGCTTTGTGTGCTCTGCTTCTCACACTATGCCAAACAAGTGCTATTGATTGCCTAATTTACTACTTATCCAGGCCCCAGATTAAGAAGTTCTTTGTTTTTATTATTTTTCACTAGGAGACTCACTGTGTTCATAAATGTTACAGGTTTCCTATGTGTAAGTTCCCTGACAAAACTCCAGCGTCAGTCAAAGCTGTGGACTTCCAAGTCCTTGTTCTGGTATGATCAGTCCAGCTGTTGTTCCTTTCTGAACAACACTACCTCAGCTTTAAACAACAGCAGGATCAATGGCTCTTGAGAAACAAACTGATGCATAACCTGCAGGAGATACTTATGAAATTACTTTAGAACTTCAGTGCTGTATTAATTGAAAATACAAGGCACAAAATGTTTAAGCAGGTTTAGATATTTACTCTAAACATGCTTTTTAAATGACTACTGCTCAAATCCTTGTGGGTTTTTTTTTTCACCCTTTCTACCGAAGTATTTAGTGCTTGTTCTGCTAGTATTACTTTGGTTTTTCCACATTGGATACAGAACCAAAGATGATTTTTATTGTGCCACCCAGACACCATCTGTATAGTGAAAGTCTGCAAAAAGTCAGATAATTTCTTTACTTGCCCATTTACGGGTAAGCCCATCCATTTTGGAACTGATGGGTTGAATTCCTGTTTCAGCTCTTGTGCTGATGAAATGACACCTTGCAATTCCGTAGCAACACTGTAAGGTTTAACAAGTCAGTGACCACTGATCCCTTAAGGAGCAAGCTCACTTAAGTGTGAACTCTGTGAACAGTTCTGTAGAAGCACTGCCTAAAATCGCAGGGAGACAGCTGTCTAACCAGCAGGTCTCACTCTCAGCATTGCTGCCTAAAATGTTCAGTTCTTGCTGATGCTGCTTTTCATGAGATTTTTAAGAGACTGTAAGACTAAGACATGCATTTGAATTAGCTGCTATTTAATCCTATTTTTAATCCAAATCATTCTCATTAAGTAAAATGTGGAGGAAAAGACAAAGGCACCATATTGCTTTTTGATGCAAGGTGGGGTTTTTTCCACATAAATGTTACTTTCAATGAGAGATACAAAAAATTTAACATGCATCCAAGCTTGGAGAAGGTTTTTCCAATAAACAGGCGATGCCATTTTTCCTGTAGAATTCTGCACGCACGTGATTAATCCTTGCGTGATCTCTGATTGGCTGCTCTATGGGCTTATTTATGCGTCTCCCATACTCTGAAGATGACAAAACAGCAACAGGTCTTGCCATTTCCTGTGAAAATAAAAAGGTGTCCTTATAAGAAAATCACAGAGTGAATATTTGGCAGTTATCTATTGCTAAATGTGCTGTGGCCTGGAATGTAACTGTACAGCACCTGCTGGATGTATGTATATTTATTTAGCAGTGATCTGCACTCTTACTGTTCCATCCCTGACCTGGAGTTTATGTACATTAATAAATCATGACTGTATCAGTAGATGACAAGATGGTAAGATATGGAGCTGTGCCATGAGTTATTGTGGACTGATGATTTCCCCCCCCCCATGTAATTATTGTCAAACTAAATGCTATGTTATTAGAAAGTGGCACAGAATTTATTTTCATTTTTATTTTTATTGTGCACTGAATTGCATGATTCATTTGAAAAATAGGAGAGATTTAATTTGTGTCCCCTGTTATGGAAACACCTACCCTACTTGCACAATTCAGTGAAAGCACTGCATGAAAAAATCAAACCCTAAAGAAAAGCTCTGAGTAGCCACCAGTCCATGCAAGCACCAGTCCATGCAAGCTTTCCCTAAAGGACTTAAAGCATTCTGCCCAATGAAAGGTTTTACTAAAAACACTTGTACAGAAATAACTGCTCTGCAGTGATGGGAATTGGACTTGGTGAAAAATAACCTGACCAAGAAAAGATTATTTTAAGCTTGTTCTTATAAACTGCACTTTAAGTGACTGTACAATCACTATCTGCAATCTGCTGTTCCTTCCTGTGCTACAGCAATGAGGAGCTCTGGAGTCAGAAAGGAAGACGGGATTTGTTTGTCTTCCTGCCCTAGCCAAAGGTCTCAGGCTGTTTGTGTGTTTGCGCACCGGCTAACACAGTCCCCAGTGTGTTTACCCGGTCTTATCATATAAATATTATCTAAAAGGAGAACCAAAATGCGGATGCTACACCACAATTCAAGTGCAAACAAATGACTTGCTGGCTACAACAGATGGAAGTCTGAGCGATACTAGCACTTATGATAGAATCTGTGAAGCACAAGCCCCTGCTCTTCCTGTGAGGACAGCAGGTGGGAGGGAGCACAGATCCGAGGGGTCTCATAGGAGGGCAGTCAGCTGAGAGGTGGTTCCAGACTCATGGACAGAACTAGGCCTGAGATTCCTGGGAAGACGCTGTAACACTTTTTTTAAAAAAACAAGAAGACAATAACACCCCTCCCAACAAACAAACAAAACAAAAAACCACACAAAAAACAAACCAAAACAAAAAAAAATTCAAAAAAACCATTCTTCCCCCAACTCTCCCCGACCCTTCCTGCCTACCTTGCTCCACCCATTAAAAGCTATTCAGTACACCAACTTTTAACCCCACCAGAACTTTGTCAAGAAGAGTGCCAGACAAAAAATAAGACCATTTCCATGCCAGTTGTGGGTAACTGTTGAAAAAGGAGCAATGACAGTATCTTTGCACTATCAAGAAAGACTTTGCTGGCAATACAGGGTTTACAGTGCTAGTGACATGCAGCAGTATGTCATATCAATAGTTTGTGTTTCCTCTAAATATGTAAGATTCAGTTTTCAGCATCCCTGGTAGCAGAGTGCTGACTGCACAGTGGCTTTTCATCTCTGCAGGTTCAGCATTCAGCAGATCTCAGGTTTTCCAGCAGTTGGCCAGGCAGCGTCCCGCTACACGCCCTCGCAGCAAGGAATGCTAGCGCTGCTGGCACTTGGAACCAGCAGTGGCAGCCCTATGCCAGCAGCCCATGGCAGTCCCTGTGTCGCCTGTCGCTCACACCAGTGTCTGTGAGTGCACTCTTGGATTTCCTGGGTGCTCCCAGGCTCTGCAGGAATTGAAAAGCTTACTTGTACTAGTTTGTTTTTTTCCCACTTCAAGGAAAGCCACATATTGTGGTGGATTCAGCCCGTCTGCTTTCAGTGTTGAAAGATGTCAATTGTGGCCTTTCTATTTATTATGTTTTATAATGTAGTTACTATTATATAAGGCCTGTGAGGGCCACTGAGGTAATTAAGAGCAGGAGTTGAGTATGTGACCTGCACATAGTTATGGGTAAATCCAGTGTTGGGTGTCATCATGTGCAGGAGGATCATGTTATAACACTGAACAACTGTGGGTTTGATGTGTCTTCATGCTAATTAAAGGGCTGGATTAAGGGACACATCACAGAATCACAGAATCACAGAATGTCAGGGATTGGAAGGGACCTCAAAAGATCATCTAGTCCAATCCCCCTGCCGGAGCAGGATCACCTAGACGAGGTTACACAGGAACGTGTCCAGACGGGTTTTGAATATCTCCAGAGAAGGAGACTCCACAACCTCCCTGGGCAGCCCGTTCCAGTGTCCTGTTACCCTCACTGAGAAGAAGTTTCTTCTCATATTTAAGTGGAACCTCCTGTGTTCCAGTTTGTACCCGTTACCCCTTGTCTTATCATTGTTTGTCACCGAGAAGAGCCTGGCTCCATCTTCGTGACACTCCCCCTTTATATATTTATAAACATTAATGAGGTCTCCCCTCAGTCTCCTCTTTTGCAAGCTAAAGAGACCCAGCTCCCTCAGCCTTTCTTCATAAGGGAGATGCTNCCCTTGGTGAAGCCATGTTGACTACTCCTAATGACACATCTGCAGGCAGAGTCCCTTGTGTGCACTGCCCAGCAGAGCTGGTATGAATTCTGGCACATATGTGTTTGCTTTAGGAAGCAAAATGGTAGGAAAGTGAATTTTGTTGATAGAAGAGCTCAGTAAGAAACTTTTAACTCTGCACTGAGAAACTCTTTTACACAAATTTCCCAGCTAGAGGTTGGGCTTGGTATTGGTGGAGGGGATTGGCTTTGTTTTATTTGAGTAAAAAGGCTCCTTTTCAATTAGAGTAGTCATTTACATGGCTTTTGGCCTCACACAGATCTGCATTTGAGCTACTAGGCATGAGCAGGTGAGGGTAAGGGGCTCTCCTGGAATTCCTTTGGGAGCACCTAATACTCCCTGCACTCTTTGATAAGAGTTGGAAAGCACTATGGCCGTGTACTTGCACTGGAATGCTTGGCATATATAGCTGCCAGTGAGATGAAGCACAAGCAGTGCCCTTTGTTAAAAAATATCAACAGTTTTATTACACAGCGATTACAGTAATTTTAACTTTTGTCTCTCTCTTCAATCTCCACCATATATAATCCCCAATACGGGCAGCCATTCCTAGCCTGCCCATCTCCTTACATCCCATGAATTCATTGGGATTTTGTAGTCATTTACACACAGCGCTTCCGCTTCCTTTGGTTTTTGACAACCTCTGCGTGTGTAAATATAAACATATATATAAAATTTTATATATATAAATTTTATATATATATATATATAAACACTTGTGTATGTATGCGTGTTATTGTTGTGGTTTAACTCCATCTGGCAGCTCAGCACCAGGCAGCTACTTGCCCACTCCTCCCTGCCCCTGGCAGGATGGGAAGGAGAATTGCGAGAAAAAAGGTGAAACCCTGTGGGTTGCGATAAGGAGATTTTAATAGAACACCACAAAGAGAGAGGAAACAATAGCAATGACAATAATAATAATGAAATAATATATGAAACAAGTGATATATACAACACAACTGCTCACCACCCCAAAGCTGTGGACTCTGCCGACCTGACCCCAACTGCAACTCAAAACACCGCCTTCCCCAGCCAGCTCCCACTACCCTATAGAGTGGGCATGATGCCAGTATTGTATCAGATATCCCACTGGCTGGTTCAGTTGGCTACCCTGCTGCGGCCCCTCACAGCTTCTTGTGAAAATTAACCCTATCCTAGCCAGTACGATTATTCAGATGCTGCATGGAAAGATACATATATGTATAGACATGTATATATATTACAGTATTTCTATTTCCAAGGCAGCTGTTTAAAAACATGGCTGCATAGTTCCTGAGCTACCAGGCTGCCTACCAAACCCAGATTCTGTTGGCCTTGTGTGCTTTGCCCAGCCTTTTCCAGGCATGTCCATGGTCTTCTGATTGC
>VYZX01027797.1:183257-227016 GCA_013401335.1 Brachypteracias leptosomus | reverse complement strand
AACCATTCTATGATTCTAAAATATTGCTACACTTGAGAGTTCTCGGGTGTCTTAACTGGGATGTGTTCCTGTGGAAACTCCTTTCATGAGCAAAATGAAGCAGTATGAATGGAAATGCTTTGTGTTAACTCAGGATAACCATGCTTCCCCCTGTGCTGCTCTGTCCCACAGCTCGGGGGCTGGATATCCCCTCCATCAAGACTGTCATCAACTACGACGTGGCGCGGGACATCGACACCCACACCCACAGGATCGGCCGCACGGGCAGAGCGGGTGAGAAGGGGGTTGCCTACACTCTGCTGACCCCCAAAGACAGCAACTTCGCTGGAGACCTGGTCAGAAACCTGGAAGGTGCTAATCAGCATGTGTCCAAAGAGCTCTTGGATCTAGCAATGCAGGTACGAGCCAGCAAAATTCCTGGAGTAGAGGAAGGTTCTTTCCAGGGGTGTGTTTGTGGCTCCATCACGTGTTAGCAGTGACCTTTTGGTGATCTGTGCTGGTTTTAAGTAGACTTTGTAGTGTATTTAATGGCCTTTGAAAGAATCCATGAAGAGATGAGGATTTTGAAGTGCAGTCTGTAATATTTTGGGGTCAGGCACTGCCTGGGAAATTCAGAACTATTATCTGGCTGATGACAGAAGATGACTCCAGCTCCACTATCTCATTACAATCAGATTTTTGATATGCATTTATGGCAGGCACCTGGGAAATGCAGCTTAGTTGAAATCTAAACTAGAAAACAGTTACAGGGTCATTCACCCAGTGAAATGGCTGTCAATTAATCATGACACCTGCTGGGCAGAGCTGGCTGCTGGGCTGGCTATAGGTGTGACAGCTGAAATAATCATGCTTGTGCCACTGCTCTCATCAGCTCTTCAAGTTCTTGTCTTCTGCTGCCCATGTAGCTGCAAGAGAGCAAAGGCTTTTTGGTAATTCCCAAATTCAGAGGTGGATTAGTGTGCTTGTGGCTTCATTGCTAAGGAAATATTTTCTCTGAGGTAGAGGCAGTGTTTTCAGAAGAGTTTTTGAGGGGAGCTCCACAGGCTGCTGTTGAGAGGAGGCTATAGAAGCTGCATGGCCTGGCTTGCTGGCTTCTTCAAATTGGAAGAAACCATTGGGCATAAAAAGAGATGCAGCCAACCATTGTGCCCAGAGAGGTGGTGGAGGCCCCATCCCTGGAGAGACATTCAAGGTGAGGCTTGATGGGGCTCTGAGCAGCCTGCCCTAGGTAGAGATGTCCCTGCTTCTTGTAGGGGGGTTGGACTAGATGACCTTGGGAGGTCTCTTCCACCCCAAACCATTCTATGATTGTTTGAAGCCTGGTAACAGGAGGTCTGCTTGAACTGCCCTTTCCTGGGCACTGCTCGTGGTGGAAAGTTTTTCTGACAGAACCTCATTTTTCCTTAGCTGGGCAGTGGCTACATCAGTAAAACCCAAGAATGAGCAAGTGCAGAGCTCCCAAGGCATTAGAAATCACATTTATTCCTGGGTTTATTAGAAGGCAAACCCCCAAAACATTAACATGGATGGAAGTTCAAGGTATAAAATCAGTTTTCATTAAAACCATTTGTAACAAAAAGCTTCAGACCCATGTGACAGATCTGTCTGCAGCTTAGTTCCTGCTGTAGTCTGTCACATCCTGGTGATACCTGTTGGTGAGTGGGAGACAATATTTTGATTTTTCTTCTGAAATACTCAAAATCCCTCTTTTCTGAGCCTTGTCACTTGCATTTGTGAAGCTTTTCATTCCCTGTATTGAGAAGTGTTTGTCCTTCTCTTGTACAGAACCCGTGGTTCCGGAAATCACGTTTCAAAGGAGGAAAGGGCAAGAAGCTGAACATTGGTGGTGGTGGTTTGGGATACCGCGAACGTCCTGGTCTGGGGTCAGAGAATGCGGTAAGTTGAGGTGCTGGAGGAGTTGTTTGCAGATTCTTGGAGCTTTTAAACTCAGTGTGGACTACTCTTTAGTTTAAAAACATCATCTTAGTACTGGAGGAAAGCATCTGCCTTCAAAGGTCTTCATAGCTCAGAATCTTCAGGGTTGGTATCAGGAATATCTCAAGTGAAACTATCCTGTGCTGTTGTCTTGCCAAGAGCCGTCTTCTTTAGGGCCAGAGTGATCCCACAGGTTTGGAGATTCTTCCCAAAACAGACTGTCAATGCTAAATAAATGCTAATGAGCTGCTTGAAAAGCCATTTCCAGGCTGATTCTTGGCAGCATTGGGAACGCTTCCTAAGGTGTGTCCATGCTGGGAACACAGCTCATTGACAACGTTCATGGGGACAGAGCTGAGCTGGAGACATTGTGAACACATCATGTTCAGCTGCTTTCCAA
Organism: Brachypteracias leptosomus; assembly: GCA_013401335.1. Taxonomy (NCBI): domain Eukaryota; kingdom Metazoa; phylum Chordata; class Aves; order Coraciiformes; family Brachypteraciidae; genus Brachypteracias; species Brachypteracias leptosomus. The sequence goes on along the minus strand of VYZX01027797.1, from coordinate 224,681 downwards.
AAGCCACAGCTGCAGCCTCGTTCACCCTTTGTCTGGGCTGTGACCTCTGTGAAAACCTCCACTTGATTGCATTTTGCCTTTGCTTGTCCTGTAGGAGCTGGGAAATGCAGTCCTGCTGTTGACTAGTGAGTGAGTCACTAAGACTTTAATGCATCTTTACTTTCCTGTCATCCTCAAGGACATGGGGCAAACTGTTCTGCCCCTCAGCACCCTCCAGAACTTTGTCATCCTTAGCAGGTGTATTTCCTGAGGGCAGTGTCGAGATAGATTTGGAGAATGCTTGAAGTGAACGTGTCTGTGTGGGATAAATCTCCCTGGTTGTCCTTTGTCTCTTTGTGTAGGACCGTGGCAACAACAACAGTGTGATGAGTAACTACGAGGCCTACAAGCCATCCACGGGGGCCATGGGAGACAGGCTCACAGCAATGAAAGCAGCTTTTCAGGTTGGTTCAGTTACTGGTACTCTGAGCTCCCCCTCAAGAGAAAGGGACATAACATGGAAAAATTTTACTACTGATGATTCAAGACAATTTTTTTTCTCTCTTGAACATCATAGAATGGGTTGGGTTGGAAGGGACCTCCAAAGGTCATTTAGTCCAACCCCCTACAAGGAGACTCCACAACCTCTCTGGGTAGGCTGTTCCAGGGCTCTGTCACCCTTACAGTAAAGAAGTTCTTCCTCGTGTTGAGGTGGAACTCCCTGTGCTCTGGCTTGCATCCATTGCCCCTTGTCCTATTGCAGGGCACAGGTGAGAAGAGGTTGTCCCTTTCTTCTTGACCCCCAGCCCTCATAGAGTTATACACATTAATTAGATCCCCTCTCCAGACTAGAAAGCCCCAGGGCTCTCAGCCTTTCCTCACAAGGTGTTCCAGTCCCTTAATCATCCTCGTAGCCTCCCTTGGACTCTCTCCAGTAGATCTCTGTCCCTCTTGACCTGGGGAGCCCAGACCTGGGTGCAATGTTAAGATGCAGCATCAAGACAAACCTTCTCTCCTTTTCCTCTCTGTCTCTTCCTGGCAGTCCCAGTACAAGAGCCACTTTGTCGCCGCCAGCTTGAATAACCAAAAGACTGGGAGCTCTGCTGCTGGTGCCAGTGGCTGGACCAGCGCCGGGAGCTTGAACTCGGTCCCCACGAGCTCAGCCCAGCAGAACGCCGCCAGCCCCGACGGCCCCGTCGCAGCCGCCGCGGCCAAGGGCGTCCCGGGCTTCACCAGCACGGGGACCCTGAGCAGCCTTCCCCCCTTCCCGGGTACCGGCGTGCAGGGCTTCAACAACTCCAGCACCAACAACCGGGAGGGCCTCGGCAGCGCTGGTGGTGGTGCTGGTGGTGGTGGTGGCATTGTCAGAGAACGATACGACAACCGCAACAGCCGCCACAACGAGGTGCCCCGCCGTGGAGAGGGGGGCCGTGGAGAAGGGGGGGGTCGCTACAATGATGTGCAACGCCACGGAGAAGGGGGAGGTCGCCACGGGGAGGCTCATCGCCACGGGGAGGGCCGGCACGGGGACAGCCACCGGCACGGGGAGAGCCGGCACTTCACCGAGCTGGGCACCGGCAGCCGCAACAACGGAGACAGCAGGAACATCGGTGAGGGCAGGAGCATCAACGAGGGGAGAAACATCAGTGAGGGCAGAAACATCGAAGGCAGGAGCATCAACGAGGGGAGAAACATCAGTGAGGGGAGAAACATCGAGGGCAGGAGCATCAACGAGGGGAGAAACATCGGTGAGGGGAGAAACATCGAGGGCAGGAGCATCAACGAGGGGAGAAACATCGAGGGCAGGAACAACGAGAACAGGAATGGGGAGAACAGGAAGGATGCCAACAGCCGAGACAACAAGACAGATGGATTTGCTGTCCCGGAGCCCCCAAAACGCAAGAAGAGCCGGTGGGACAGTTAAAAGCTGGTGTTTCACAGCCTGGAATCTCTGCAGGTAGCGTTGTCTTTTTTTCCAGAGGATTTCTTGGGGTTTTTTGGTTACTGGTTATGGAGCAGCTGGGGGAGGAGAAGGAAACCGTGGAACTCCCCGTGCAGGTCTGGGCCGAGCCATCTGTGGACAGATTCCCTCTAACCATGTGTACACACGATGCTTAGGCAAAGAGAAACCATTTTGATAAAGCTCCCTGGGTTCTGCTTTTACACATTCAGTGCTCAAGTGACTCTCTGCTGGATTTAAACAGATCTTCTTGACAAGAAAGAAGCTGTTTCACGACCTTGGAACATTAAGAAACTGTTGGCCCTAGAAGTATAAAGTAGTCTTTCCTTAACCAGCGTCCCATTTCAAAACCAGCCCATCTAGAGATGCTCAGGACCCACCTGTTAAACTTTCATCTCCCAGCAGTTTGTTCAGTATGGTGAGTTCTTCCCCAACCTCCTCTTTTCACACATTCCCTTAGCCCCAAATAATTTGGCCTCCGGGTTGCCCCTTCCACCCCTCCCCATCAATTAAGACTCTATCAATTTGCATTGCTGAAGGTGGGATGAAACAAGTTGATTATTTTTCTTCCCTTTTTTATTTTTATGAAGCTGTTGGAGGGGCTCCTTGTCCTGCCCAGCTAACCACAAACCCCCAGGTAGTGTAGGGTGGACTCCCTGGCTTGTTTGTGGTCAGCCCATCAACCCCAACCCCACTGCCCAGGTCTTTTTTTTCTTTTAAAGAACCTCTTTCCTAATCCCCTTGGTTTTGGTGGAAGCCTGCATAGCAAACTTGTCTCTCTGCTGTGCCTATGCACCCTCTGTTGTGAGAGGGTTGAGTGCTTTCTTCAATTAAAAAACAGAAAAGGGAAAAAAAAAATAGATACACCACAACAATCAAAGCCCCCCCTGTGAAGCACAGCTCAGAGAAGAGGCTTCACTCAGACATTCAGGGACCTGCTGCTCAGAAGCCTTTAGGGAGAAGCTGAGAAGTGATGAAGTGGAAGAGCTCAAATCTCGCCCCGTATTGGACACGTGTAGTTAAAACTGTAAAATCTGCTTGACCGTTTTTAACTCGTTGTGTGTATGACCCGTTTTTTAACTTCTTTTTTCTTTTTTGTTTTCTTTTGTTTTCTTTTGTTCTGTTTGCACCATCAAGGTAAGGAAGAGCTCTGGTGTTGAGACATGTCAGCACCCCCCTCTGGCTTGTTTCTGCCAAGAGGGGTGTCAGAAAGTGTCAGGGGTTTGTGACATTGTGATGTTTTCTTTATCAGCTGTGCATTTACTTTCTGCTTGCTCTAGTAAATGTTTTATTACTGGGACAAAACCACCTGGTACGTGCTTTTTGTTCTTCAGTTCTTCCTTTGGCTGGTTGGGTGGGGATTTGGCTGATGGGGGATTTGGCTGATGGGGTTTGGCTGCTGGGAGATTGGACTTTATCCCTTTCTTCCACCAGAAGTGTTGGATTGTAGTTGGTAAAAGATTCCCTGTGTTTTTTCTCAGCCTCTTTCACCCCCAAACCCCTTTTGCAAACCCTATTTTAGCTTCCAAGCCTCCCAGGGAATAGATTTTTCTGCATTTTGTAGGTGGGAAGGATGCATTCCAGGACGTGCTGCTCATCCCAGCCTCTGTGGGTTGACCTGGAAAGAGAACTCAGCCACAGTCTTGTGATCTGACTTGCTCAGAGCTGGTTTAGTTAAGACACCAATTGATTATTCAGGCCCCCTCAGTAACCAGCTCTAATCTGTTGGGTTTTTTCTTTAAAAGCAGCTTCCACTTGAATTCTCTCATCCCAGTCTAAGCAGGAACCTCATTGCAGTGGTTTGAGCTCTGTGTATTTAGTGTTAAGCCAAGTAAGTTCCAGGGCAGATGTGGCAGGAGTTTAGAGGCTGTTGTGTTCCTCCCTCCTTACCACACTTAAGGTTTATCACTCTGCACAATTAGAGTTGAGTTTCAAAATGAAAATAAAAACAGACTATGGAGCTAAAGCTCCATCTGCTCCCTCCCTCCCTCCCCAGCTCTCAGCTCCCTGCCCCTGGGACCTGGCACATTCTTGGGTTTCTTTTCCCTTGTAACTCACCCCTCTGCTGATCGATGGGATTATTGAAATTCCTCACCCCTCTCTCAGCTGCCAGGAGCCCCTCGAGACTTGAGTGAGTAAATATTGATCACAGACAGGGAGCTCCCACTGTCAGTTCACAGGCCCACGTTAGGGAGCTGGGGGGGTGGGTTCCCCCCGGGCAGGACAAGGCAGCAGTGTGAGCAGTGTGCCCTCTCCCCTCAGCACCTGCTTAGTTCTAGAGACCAGAGCACAACTGGCAGCCCAGCAGAGAATTACTGGGAGCTCAGGTTTGTCTGTCAAGTGCAATCCTCAGATTCTGCTCCTGCCTCTGCTCCCCCAGCCAGGCTGCAGGGTGCTGGCTCTCTGGGGTGGGAGGTGGTGGGGAGGTGACTCTGCTCCATCTTCTGGGCTCATTAAGAAGAGGAATGGTGGAGCCCTTCCCTGAGGTGCCTCCTGCCCTGTCTGCCTGGCCCTGCAGTGCTTCCTCACCCTTCTGCCTCCCTCTGTATCCGAGCTGCTCCCTGGAGTGAGTGCACAGAATTATCTACGTGGTCACTGTCTTCATCGTGGCATTGCTGCCTTGAGGGACTGTCTTGGTAAGAGCAGGTAGGAAAAAAAATTCATTCTATCACAACCCTGCTGTTTGATTTTAACTGGCCTACACCCTCTCTCCTGTAATAATTTTCACCTCCCCTGTTCTCTGGGCATCACAAGCTGCTCAGGGATGTCTTCTCCCACCAGCACACATGCTGCAGAGCAGGCAGGGGCTGCCCTGTCCCCAACAGCAAGTGGCAAGAGCTGTGCTGGGGCTGCATGTCCAGCCCTCAGAGCCTCTGTTGCCCCCAGCCATGTGTGACACCACAAACTGGAGGTGGAGGATGGAAACAAGCCCTTCAACACCATCTTTATTCATTTTTCAGCCTGCAGAAAGGTTACAGGGCCAAGACTCTTGCATGCAGGGGCCTGGGTGTTCATGGACAACCGTGCTGGAAAGCTGGGGGGGGACCCTGGCACTTCCCTGTGCCCTTCCCAGCTTGTCCTGCCTCCCTGAGCCCATCGTATCCCAACAACTCATGTCACAGCATCTGAGAGCTGCACATGAGGCAAGTGAGGGCAAGGTGAGCTGTGGAACATCTCTGTGGGCTCTATGGGCTCTGCCAGCTGCAGAACAGCCCCGTGGGCACTACAGGCTCTGCCAGCCCCGGGCTGAACAAGGCAGGAATTGGTGCTAAATATGGGAATAAGGCTTCAGGACTGTGGGCTCATGGAATTGGCTGGAGATGAAGTCACCTTCTGGCTTGTCAAGGTAAGACTGAGGGTGGAGGATTGTTCTGTGGTGGCAGTTCAAGGTTTTGCAAGCACAGACATCACTGATCACGTGTGGGTGGAAGGAAAGGAGGGTCTGAACTGGCTGCTTGGGGGGTAGAAGGAGTGAGAGCCCTGGTCCCTTTGCACTCTGGTTGTGGGGGGGGACACACTGAGCTGTCCCAGCTGCCATCCCCCTTCCCAACTCTGTGCAAGCATAAAAGGTGCCCAAAGTGTAGGATCAGCATCTCCCCAGGCACAGCTGGATGTCCAGGTGGGAAACACTCAGAGCTTGGTCTCCAGCTCTTTGTCCAGGTTGGGCTGATGCTGACTGAGGTCTGTTAAGTCCACTCTGTTTTCCCCACAGACCTTCTGGCTCATCTCCTGGCTGGGGCAGGGCAAGAAGTGACCTGAGGCAAAGGAGGTGGGCACGTAGGCGGGCAGGCTGGGGCGGGCAGGCAGCAGCAGCCCCCGGGGCTGGGCACCCCCTGCCCCCCGCCCCGCCAGGCTCAGGCTGAAGCTGGTGGTGCCATGGGAGGTGCCATGGGAGGTGCCATGGGAGGTCAGCCCCCCATAGCAGCAGCTCCCAGCCCCGCTGCCAGCTCGAGCCTTCTGCTTCAAGTCCAGTGCCAGGCTCCTCCGAAAATGGGCCTTCTTGATCTCTGCCTGCACCTGAGAGGGCAGAGGTGGCTGATGGTGCCCAGGGACAGAAAAGCAGGATAACCTTTCCCCTTCCCTTTTTTCCCCTTCCCTTTTTTCCATCTCCCCCTTTCTTTGCNCCCCTTTTTCCCCCTCTTTCCCACCCCCTCTTTTCCCTGTGGCTTTCTTTCCTAGTGATTTGGTTTTTTCCCTTTCAAATCCCACTGAGAGGGCTGGATCCATTTTTTCCCCTGGTTATCCCAGCCTGGGGGCAGCAGATTAACCTCCCCAACCCTAAAGAGGCTGGAAGAGGGAGCTCAGCTGCTCACACCTCAAACTTACCTCCCCATTGCAGAAGCAGTAGATGAAAGCCACAAAGAAACCCTGCCAAGAGAGACAGAGGTAAGGGGGGGGTTGAGCCCTGAGCCCTCCGGGTGCCTCCCTCACTCCATGTCCACCTACCTGAGAGGAGTTAAAGAGCATCTCATAATGCATCTGGATCTGCCACAGCACCCCCGAGACCTCGGTGTAGGGCATGGCCATGAACACCACGTAATGGACTCCAAAGAGGGGCATCAGCACCAGCGTGGACTTCAGCAGCTTCCTGAGAGGAGAAATGAAGCATCAGCCGGGACCTCCAGGAGCCCCCAGCCCCCTCGTTGGTGTCCCAGTGATGAGGAGTCACTTCAGCTTCTGCTGGTTTGTGTGTGGCTGGTGCAGTGTCCAGCTTGGAGCTCCTGAGCCTGCTCTTCAACCAAACTGAGCTGCCAGAAGCTCTGGTTGTCCTGCCACCCTCCCTCCCTTCTGCAGCTTCTGCTCTTCATTCCCAAGCCTCTGAGGAACCTTCTCAGCTGCAGGGGCAGGAAAGGACCAGCCCAGGGCACTTGCCTGTACTGCTGCCGGGGGTCCAGCTTCCCCGTGGTGGTCTCCCAGAGCTTGGAGGCCAACACCCGCACGATGTTGAGGAAGAGGAAGAAGTTCACCTGCCAACAGACACCTGCTGTGCTTTGGTTGCCCACAGCGACCCCGGGTCTGCCCCAGCAGCCCCCCGGGATGAGGATGGGCAGGTCTGGGAGAGCTGCAGGCAGGGACATGGGGGTGATGCTGTGGTCAGAGTGGGGAGGAACCAGCACCCCCAGATCCCTCTGCATCACAGGGGCCCTCCCTGCGTGCTGGGGTGGCTGGGGACACAACCCCAGTGCCCACCAGCAGACAGCTCTGGGGCTCTATTGATCCCCTTTCCCCAAAGGGATTGGGAGATGGAGCCACAGGATTCTTACCACGATGGCAGCCAGGATGGGGACCTGATAAATCCACTTCATGTTCCCTGCGCTGAGGTCCCAGCACCTGAAGAGACCAGTGAAGAAACATCTTGGAGAGACCTGAGATCACTGGTAAGGAAAATTGATGGCTGCTGGCTCCCTGTGCCCCCAACCAACGTCCAGTCCTCCCACCCTTCACTCCCTTTGGAATTTGTGTAAATCTTGCCCCAAGAGCCACCACGCTACAACCATTTGTAACCCTCATGGTGTTGCAAATCAGTTTTAAATCATCATTAATGCTCCCGAGGGCTCCTTGGCCAACTTATCCAACACTCCTGCTGCATGTTTGGTGGCCTTTCCCCTTTTAAAATGCTTAACTTTAGAACATGCCCTTTGCATTCATCTTTTATTGATCAACTGATGGTGTAAACCTGCATCCAGCTTCCTCCCAAGTGCAGAACCAAACCTCTGTCTCTCTGGATTACTGGCAATTTTATGAACAACCCTTTTAGATGTGTTTACTCCTCTTGTTCTTTCTGGAAAACGTTCATTTCCAGAAGCTCTGCTGCCCACGGATATTGTGCCAGCGTTTGCAACGAGTCTTTCCCTCCCCAAAGGCCCGTTGGAGAAGGTGACCCCACGTACTGAGTGTCAGCCAGGGAGGCCCTGACGCTGGCCCAGATGGACACGAACACAGCAGGGAGACCTGGAGGAGGAGGAACCAGCATGAGGAACATGGATGAAGCATCATGTTTGCAGAGCAAACCAGTTCCTGCAGCTGGTCTGCATCCCCCTGTCCTGATACCCACTCGATGCCATGGCTGGTGCCCCAGCTCCCAGCTGGTCTCAGCAGCCACAGCGTTGGGTTGGGGTCCCTGCTTACCCCAGCCGATGATGACGAGGACCCACAGGTAGCTCTTGTTGGAGAGGAAGGCCATGAAGATCAGGCTGTGCAGGTAGAGACCTTCCACCAGGATCCAGTAGTGGTTGGTGGCCAGGAAATAGAGGAAGAGAGTCACCACCACCTTGCAGCCAACCTGGGGACGGATAGTCAGAGAGGTGCCCGTGTCAGGCTGGCCCCTGCAAGCAAAACCTGGTGGCTTTGGCTCTGTGGGCAGCAAAACCCAGGCTGTGCCCCACGTGTGGCTCATGTTCCTCCTCTTGCAGGGAGCAACTTCTTCCCTGGGATATTCCAGCATCAGATGTAGAGCAGATCACAGAATCACAGAATGTCAGGGATTGGAAGGGACCTCAAAAGATCATCAGATGCTCCAGGTCTTTCCATAGGAGTTCTTCTCATATCAGGACACTGTGAGCTCAGATCAATGTCCTTGGTGGCTCTGACCTCTACTGTAGCATGGATTGAAGCTGGGCAGAGCTGTAGGTGGCTCTTCATCTCTCCCCAGCTGCACCACCCCTGAGCAGCCCAGCCCTGGTCTGGGAGGGTCCCAAGCACATCCCCTTGCACCAGGGCTCCTAAATCCCCTTTTTCCCCACTCCTACCTCCACTCTCACCTATCCCACTTACCAGGTGGCTCCGTTGTCCTGCTGAGGGCCCCATCTCTGCCTTGAAGTCCTCCTCCCGCATCTTCTCTGCCTCGCTGGCCAGTGTCCCCGAGTAGAGCACCACGTCCTTCACGAAGATGCTCACGGCCCGGCAGATGAAGGAGGTGAAGAGGTGGACATGGATGTAGTTGCGTGTGCAGTGCAGGCGCCTACGGAGGAGGGGTGAGACATGAACCCAGCCCCAGCTGCCCAACAAGCTCATCACACGTGGCCTCAAGCAATGGGACATCCCAGAGAAGGTGGGTTCCAAGGTGTCAGCACCCCCCAAGGGCACAGCAGCCAGATCTGGGGGCAATGGGGTGTCAACATCTTCAAGAGCAGGGTGGAGTGGATGGGGAGCTGGTCATACTGGGGGTGTTTTGGGCTTTGGGAAGGTGTCTGATGTTTGTGCTGAGGTTTGAGGTGGTTCCTGTTGCCTTAGGGGCTGCTCCCCCTTGGGGAGTCATGTGTGTGGGGAGAGGATAGTCCCCCCCACAACATGGGTTTGGGGCTTTAGAATCATAGAATCATAGAATGTTTCAGGCTGGAAGGGACCTCTAGAGGTCACCTGGTCCAAGATTCTCCTTACTTGAAGTACGAGAGGATGCAGACAGCAACGATGAGGGAGGCCAGGGAGATGGAGTAGCCAACGGTGTACATCAGGTGCAGGCGGTCAAACACCTCCTGGAAGAGAAGGAACCTCAGCCCAGGTCCCCCTGGGTCTCCAGACTGAGAGGATGGGGGGAGCAGAGAGCCCCCTGCTCCAGGAATCCCCCACCCTGGTGCCCATCCCAACCCCTTTCCCGGCTCCTCTCCCAAGCAAAGTCACCTTCTGGCGGCTGCGGCTCTCGGAGGAGAAGAGCAGAGCACACTCGGTGTAGTTGGCCCAGGTCCTGTTGGTGCTGAGAGCCACAGCCCAGGTCCCGTAGGCACTGCAGTACCTGTAGGCGTGACCTGGGGGTGGCAATGGATGCTTAGACAGGGGAAGCACCCATGGGAAGCCCAGACACCCCCTGGAGGAGTCACCCAGGGGAGGTCACTCCCCGCCCAGGTACCAGCTCCTACCCTTGTGGTTGAAGTCGTAGATGTAGTCGGGGCAGGGCACGGACACCTCCTGCCCTGGGGAGCCCTTTGGCCAGCAGATGATCCCGTCCCACTCTGGAAGGCAACTGGTGTCTGGCCAAAGAGCAAAGACACATCTCAGGTCAAACAGGGCCACGGTGCAACTCCAGCTTCCCTAGTGGGTGCTGGACCAGGGTGAGGGAACTGCCCTGGGACCAGCCCTGGCCTGCAGAGCAGGGGGAGCCAGGGAGGGGTGGGGAATGGGACAAGTCCCATCACATCCCACCTCTTCCACCCTCAGGAGCCACGTGTCCCCAACCCCATCCCACCCACTAGAGGGGACAGCGTTTCCCACCACAGCTCCCCTGGGACTGGCTGACCCATGGGCAGGGGAGGGATGCTACCTTTGATCTTCTCCAGTTGGGCTTTTATGTCTCTCTGACAGTTCTCCTTGGCTTCCACCAGCAGATAGATCTGCTCTTCTTTGGTGAGAACATCATCGGGATCAACCTGCCAAGATAACACCAGTGACAACTCCCCCACCTCCACGTGGCTTGGCTCAGACCAGCTCAGTCAAAGAGCAGCCCAGCCCAGGGCTCTTCTTCGTGCTCACAATTTAGGGGTTAATCTTGCCTGGAAGACCTCAACCAACTCTGGTGATCTCCTTGTCTCCAGAGACCTGCCACTGCCTGCTCAGTGACATGAGCCATCCACAGCCAGGAGCTGGGATCCAGGAGCTGGGAGCGAATCTGCTCTGTCCCAGCAGCACCCCAAAGGTGGCTGATGAGACACCCACAAACTCTTCCTGACTCGGGCAGGACCCACGTCGCTTCTGCTGCCACAAAACACCCCGTTGCTCCCTGCCACCAACCCCTGCATCCACCCAACTCATTAACCCAAGTCCAAAATCCCAAGAGACTCAAGGGCCATTGCAGGAACATCATCTCCTGATGTGGAAACACCTCTTTGCTGAACCCCACAGTGTGGTGGCCTCACCCACCAGCTCATCACATCAAGAAGGACCATCCCTGGGGCATGAAATGAGAGTCAAAGCCGGTGCAAGAGCCAGAGGGGGAAGGCAGAAGGACACATGGACAATGGCTGAGCTGGAGGCAAAGCTGATGGAGCAGCCATGGTGTGGCCATGTTCTCCCAACCCTCCCCAGGTCTGTGTGGCTTTGGGTAGATTGCAATGAAGCAGGGAAGAGCAAAGCACTGTCCACCCTCCTGCTCATCCAAGCTCATCCAGGATGAGGGAAGAGCTTTGGAAGTGAAAAGGAGCCAGATGTGGGGGGGTCACGTTGGCTCCTGGACTGCCCACAGGTGAGGAGACCCTGAACTTCCACTCGTGCTCTCCCCAAAAGCAGCAGGGAGGGGTGGAGGGCAGGAGTGGGGGTCCCTGGGGTGCACTGGGAGATGTGCCCAGCTCTGCCCTTGCTGCATCCCCCCAGCCTCACCCGTGCTGACCGTAAATGGTCCTGCTCCTTCTGCTCCCCCGATGTCCCTGGGGCACCAAACCCTGCCCTGGGCATGGCCAAGAAATGGAAAAACCATCACGTTGTGGTATCTCCATGGCTGAAAAGCTTTTAGAGGGAGCAGAGAGACTCTCCCATCCTTCAGCTCTGCAGAGTGGGACGTGCAGCCAGGGGGCACAGGGCCCCCCATCAGAGCGTGCTGCACAATTAGCAATAATTTAATAATTTAAAGCCAGGAGAGGGACCAGAGGAGCCCCCGGGGCCACGCAGACTTACCAGAGCCCACGCAGAACCCAGGAGGCAACAGCAGAGGAAAGCCACGGGGATACCTCCCAGGGGGTCAGACACCTCCATGGTCCCACCAAGTCACTCAGATGGAGACCTCAAGGATGTGGAGCTGGAGAAACCAAAGTCTTCTCCTGGGAACGGCCCCAGTCGCTGCCAGCCCGAGGCCGGGGGTGATGGAGAAGGTTGGAGTGTCCAGCAGGACAGAGCATCCTCTGGGAGCACCTTCCCCTCGAGGTGAGGTGGGGGGGGAGGCTCAGCCCGTCCCTGGGAGCTCAGGGCTAGGGGAGCACCCTGGGGTGGGTGCTCTGTCCCCTATAGGGACCTGCTGGCAGGCTCACCAGGCACGGGGGGTTCTCCCCCCACCATGCTTGCTCCTATTCACTCCCCTCTTCTCGCCTGCTTTAAGCAGCCCCTGGAGGGTGTGCAAACAAGTCCCGTTGGGATGGGGCTGGCAGAGCTCTATTGGCTCAGCCCTAGGTGCTAAAATCCTCTTCATTCAAGGCAGATTCCTCTTCTCCTCTCAGAAACTCCTCTCGCTGCCTGGTGGCTCATTTTTCAGCTGTCACAGTGTCCCCCCAGTGCCCCCCGAGCTGCTCAGGCCCCTCCAGCCCCAGCCTGGTCCCAAGGAGCTGAAGGATGGTGGGGAAGGTCCCAGGGACCTGGCAGGAGGTGGGGAGGCAGAGGGTGCAAACACGTGAGTGTCACCTCAGCACTGGTGCTCCGGAGATGGGGGGGATTTCAGGCAGGCACCAGCTTAACCCTTTTCTGTCTCTCAAGATTGGGGCGTGTTTAGGGGAGATGTGCTGGGATCAGCCCCACTCCCCCCTCCAGCTGCCTTTGTGTGTCCTCCTGGCAACAGGAGCAGGACAGACAGATGGACAGTCCTGGCCCCAGGGAGTTCCCACCCCAATGGGTTTCTCAGCAGCCTGTGGATGGGATGAGCCAAACCAGCAGAGCCAGGAGGTCCTTGGGACCTCAGAGCTGGTCTCACTGCAGCTGATGCCGTCCCCACCAGAGCAGTCCCTTGTCACCTCCATCCCCTCAGGGGCTGTTTCGGGATCCTGCAGATGCTGGGTTTGGTCCCACCACCCTCTCAGCTCAAACACCCTGTGTCCCCCTCAGCAGCCCGAGCATCCCTTTGGGGAAACAGAGGCACAAAGCAGGGAGTCCTTGTCCCCTAGGGAGCTCATCATTAATGGGATAAGGCTGGAATTCAAAAGCCCTGACCCTGGAACACCAAGATCCCAGCTGGGGCCTCTCCCCCGACCCATGTAATCCATGGCTGGGCACTATTGCTGCTCCTTAAATGCTAAAATCCCGCACAGAGCAGAGCTCCTGGAGCCTCCTTTGGGGTGTTCCTGGCAGGGCAGCTCATCTGGGTCCCAACCATGAGCCTTGGTGGCTGCTTGGAAGAGACTCAGACTTTTGCTGGGCTCCCACAGCGGGGGAAGCTCCATCAGCCAAAGCAAATCCCAACGGCAGCTCTCAGGAGGTGCTGCTGCTCCCTCCCATTAAATCAGACAGAAAACCAGCCCCCCCAGGCTTCCCCTGCCACAGCAACAAACTGTAAATCAAGGAGGGATTAGGGGCATGTTTGGCAGCTGCCAGGCTCCCCAGCCTGATTTAGCCACCACCCCAGACCATGGTGTGGGTGCCAACACCAGCCCCGTGGCATCGCTGCCTCCCAGCTCCCATCACTGCCTCATTGGGGTGCTCCCTGGGCATGGAGGGTGAGAGAAGGGATTTCTGAGCCAGAAGCTGCCAGAAAGCAGGGATGGAGTGAAGGTGAGGTTATTTTGGAGCTGGCTGGCTGGCTGGAGGGATGGATGGATGGTGGTGGAGGGGGAGGCAGCACCACTCAGGGGCAATTTGATTCCCACTGCAGGTGAAATCTGACCCAGGCTCTGAGTTTGCAGTTAGCAAAACACATCGGTTTGGTTTGTTTGGGGGATTTTTTTGCTAAATTACTTGTATTATAGAGGAATCTGGAAAGCAATCCCAGCAAATGACACCCACCCAGCCCCATCATCCACCCCCTCAGCTCCCGGATCAACGGCAGCAGCCGTGAGGTGACGGCAGCAAATTTGTGGCTGTTCCCTCCTCCTGAAAGACCCTCGTAACCCCTCTGCCTCCAGCTCCAGCAGCTTCTCAGCAAGGAGGAGGCTGGGGGGGCTCTGAGGACAGGGCTGAGCTGGTGCCACCCCCATTCCCATCACCCCAGCCCTGCAGCAGCAGGATTAGACCTACCCGGTCATGGCAAGCTTGAGCTGCTGCATTATAGACTGACCCAAACACCTGAAAATACAAATATAACTGTATTTTCTATACCTAGATAGCAACAAAACTTACATAATACATATATAATGTGTGTATATATGTACAAATACAATGGCTCAGACTGCAGCCAGCACCAGGACCAGCAGCATCTCACAGGGTTCTGGTCCTGCAGGATCCAGCAGCAACTCTCCCAGTAAAAGCAAGCACTGGCTGGAGAAATGAGGCTTTGTAGCATCTCCACAGCAGAGAAGATGCTCTCAACTGCTGTCAATATTTTTGTCAATCTATTTCTAATATCAAAACACCAGCTCTCAGCTCCCAGTGCAAACCAGGGATCGGGTTTGCTCCTCCTGTGCTCTGTTGTGATCTGGCTGTGTTTAAATTGATGGGTTAGGATGTCTTGGTGAAATCCTCAAGCCCCATTTGCTGGGATGCTGAACCTTGATGATGGCTTCTGCTTCTTCTGCAGGTCTTCAGACAGTCGGGAGAGGAGTCGAGGAGCAGGAACATCTCCCACCATGTGCCTGGAGAGGGGTCGAAAGGAGCCTATTGCCTGCTCTGCCCCAGAGGTTCTGGGATGTGTGGGTGCAAAGCCACCCTGAGCTGATGAACTAAAAGCTTTATCCACCCTGACAGAGGTGGCTTCTCACCTACAACGTGGCCTTTCCCAGGGCACAACTTCAGCCCTGGGGAGAGTTTGGGGCTGACCCCCTGAGCTTGATGCCAAGGGGATCATCCAGAGAGGACCGAGCTCCTCTGGAGCAGCACTTCATAAACCCCAGTCTCAAAAAGGGCTCTGCAGCCTTGGTGCTGCCTAAAAACAGCCCCGCTTGTCCCGTGGGGCTGGCAGCAGGTTTATCAGCCATCCTGTTGCTATTTTCTGGCCAGGCCCCGGGGACCATCCGCGTTCAGGTTTCCAGTGATCACTTCACAAGCAGCCCCCATGCAGCCCACCCGCTGCAGGTGCTGGAGGGGCAGATGTCCCCCCTTTTGTGGTTGGGGGGGGTGGGGGCAGCTGGTGACTTCGCCAGGCTGGGAACTGATGACAATGGGCAATTGTCAAGTTGGGGCCCCTCTCGTTTGAGTTTTCTTCCTTTTATAGCAGTAGCAGTTGCTCCAGCAGCTGCCCTGCCCCTGCGGGGCGAGCACAGGGCTCTGTATATAAGGGAAGGAGCAGCCTTTGCCTTTCATCCCTCCCTTCCCGAGCAGCAGGACTCAGCCCTGCACCTCTGCAAAGACCCAGCACGATGCCACTCAAGAAACCCGACCCAAAGAAGGATGCAACCAAACCAGCCCTAGCCTCAGACCCACCCAGAGAACCTGCCTTCGATCCCAGGAGTGTGAAGGTGAGTGAGGAGTGAAGATGTCACCCTCTTTCTTCATGCCTGTCCCATGCCAGGCATGCAAACAAGGCTGAGAGCCAGGGCTGGGAGGGGAAAATGATGAGGTTGCATGGATGCAGGAGGCTGGGAGTGATGGTTTCCTCACTGGGGGGGTGTTTCAATCCAGCCAGCCCAGCCCAACCCATCACTCACCCAGGAAACTGCTCTACACTCACTGGGAGGCTTGGGCAGCAGAATCCATCACCCCACAGCTCCTGGCTGAGATCCTGACGGGGTCCCAGCAGCTTTAAAAAGCTTTTCTGCCACCCACTGTCTCCATCCTGAAGTATTTTGCCGCCTGCGTTGGCTCCTCTGAGTCAGAGCATCTTTTATCCGAGTCTCTACATCCAGAGCTCCCTTTTTCCATGATTCCCCAGGATATGGTTAAATTCTCCAGCCAGAGCCATGGCAGGAGAGTTGTTGAGAGCAGGCTGGGCACGGGGGGTGTTTAATCACCTGAACTAGGGATGGAGCCCTCAAATAACATCCTCTCCACCCAAACCTGTGGTCTGAGCATCCCGGCTGGCTGCCCACCCCCTGCCCACTGTGCTGAGCTCTCCACAGGGATCTCTGCTCCTCCAGGAGCATTCCCAGGCATGGCACAGCCAGACAGGCACAGATACAGCCCCTGCAGAGCCAGAGGAGGGAGAGGAGGGGGGGACACAGGGAGACCCCCGTTTGCTACCCCAGCAATAACACAACCCTCATGCCCAGCTCTGTTCTCTTCTCCCAACAGATTGAATTCACTGCAGAGCAGATCGAAGGTAAGTGCAGACTTCATCTTCTCCTAGACTTGGTGTTAGAAATGGGGAGCCCTTTTTCCAGGTAGTTTTTCACAGCAGACATGAGAGTGAAGGTCCCACACATCAAATCCCCTCCTGGGGGAGAGCCCAGCAGGGTTCAGGTGCCCCATTCAGGCTGCTCATCCTTCAGGATGGACTCGTGAGGTTTCCTGGAGGTAGAAGGGACATAAGAAATCAGAAAATCATGTCCCCAACCAGTATCAAGCTGGGAAGGAGATGGGAAGAGCACTGGTGGGAAGGGAGGAGGCAGGAGATGGAGATGGGAGCGATGCTGGAGGTGGGTGGGAGCCAGCACAGGGATTTAGCCTGGACTGCAGCAGGAATGGATCCTGGCTCCTGCTCTGCACTGGGTGCCCCAGAGAAGAGATAATCCCAACCCCAGAGCCTGGCAGGGGAAAGGTATTTTTCCATTCATGGTGAGAGGTGCAGCCTGGTTCCAAGTCTGGGATTCATGTGGGAGGAGCGATCTGGGGATGCAGAGACAGCCCTGAGCTGGGGCTGGGATTTCTCATCTCCCCACGGCCTCTGAGCAGATCCTGGTGGGAATACTGGGGGAGGAGACTCAGGATCCTGCAGGCTCGGCCCCAAACCAGCTTTTGAAAGGAGAAAAGAGCCAGAGGCAACGTGAGCAAGTTCAAATGTGAGGATATTTGGCTCTAACCTGCAGCGACATCCCCAAGCATGGGATGTGCTCCCGTGGTCCAGGTAGTCAGGAGTGGACATCACTGAGCACCCTCAAAGAGGTTCCTCTTGACCCAGGGACTTGGTGATGTCCTTCCCTGGGTCCCCCCAAAGCCAGAGGGAGGGATCTCACCCGCAGAGATGGAGCCATTGGGAGGTCAAGCAGGATAAAAGCAGCTCCCCAAGATGCTGGTGGGGACCATGGACAGGACTACAGAGACACAGCATTGACATCGTGGGGACAGGTCCAGGGAGAGATGAGGCTCAGCAGGAGATATAGAGATGCCAAGTAGAAAATGGAACAAATCCAAAGCCCTGGGCAAGGATTCCCAGCAAACCTGAGGCAATGTCTACCAGACCACATCATCTCCATCACCACCTGGAGACCTCAATCATCTCATCCCACCCAAGAGCAGGAGGAGCAGCAGCTCTGCTTTGGGGGAACTATTGCTGGACTTCATGAAGAAGATGGACCAGAACCTGGAATTCATTAGCACCATGGCTCTGGGTGCTCATGAGGAAAGGCTGATTACCCACTTGGGTCAGTCAACTGCTCAGGTGGACTTGCTGGCCTGGAGGCATTGGGATGAAATCCAGAAGTGTGTGGAGCATCTGCTGCAGGAACCCCACCATCTTGCTGCCTTCATGGAGCAGCTGGAGAGGCAGGTGCCAGCCACCAGCCCTCAGGGTCCTTGACTTGCCTTCAAAGGAGGAGGGTAAGGACTTGAGGAGGCATTTCCTAGAGGAATGGTTTCCCACCTTTTGCACCTTGACACCAGTGAGGAGCCTGTTGTGGTGGAGAAGATCTTCTGGGTTGAACTGAGAGGCAGAGACCAGGCTCTGGGCAGTGCAGGTGGGTGACAGCCCATGGAGCCAACACCAGAATTAAAGAGAGGATCCAGCAGCAGGTCAGGAAGCTGAAAAGCATCAGAGAGAGAAGGAAAGAGATGCTTAATTATTCCTAATTTGGGCCTCCTTCCTCCAGGTAAAATGTAACACTCGGTGGCACAATAATTTATGGGAACAAGCTTGGAAATGAATGTCCCACATCCTTCCACGTGACACGTGGTCTGCAAGGCTGGGGTGGACATGGTCACCCCTCCCCACACATTGTGCTGTGTCTGCCTGGCTGGGGGGTGCCAGCAGAGCAGATGGGGTGTTGCAGGTGCCAGGAGGGTCCTGGTGTCCCCAGGAGGCTCAGCTCAGAAGGGGGAAGAGCAGAGGGGATGTTCTGCAGCAGTGCCACCAGCCTGCACCTGCAAGGTGGTGCAGGAATCCCAATGGGTCATCCAGCCAGCTCTGCACGGGTGGCAAAACCTGCTCGAGGAGCTGAGGGACTTGTTGGAGGAGTCTGGCAAGGTTGAGCAGCTCCACACTCCAGCCAGTCCTGGGCAGCAGCGATGGGTGCTGAGGGCACCCCCCACCCATGGGTCCATCCCTTCCCCGCCCACCAGGCAGGACTTGTTTGGATGGGGTGGGACATGGGGCTGGGATGCTGAGGGACATCTGGGCTCTTCTTCCTGGCAGAGTTCAGAGAAGCCTTCAGCCTGTTTGACAGGACCCCCTCGGGGACCATGCAGATCAGCTACGCCCAGTGCGGGGACGTCCTGCGGGCGCTCGGCCACAACCCCACCAACGCTGACGTCCTCAAGGTGCTGGGCAAGCCCAGGCCAGAAGGTAACAGCAAAGTGGGGACAGGGTGGGACAAGCAACCCCTCTGCTCCCTGGCTGCCAGTGAAGGGTTACGTCCCCTGTGGGAATCCCCTTCGAGATCACAGAATGGTGGGAGTTGGAAGGACCTCCAAAGATCATCCAGTCCAACCCCCCCACCAGAGCAGGGTCACCCAGAGCAGGTCACACAGGAACACGGCCAGGGGGGGTTTGAATGTCTCCAGAGAAGGAGACTCCACAACCTCCCTGGGCAGCCTGGGCCAGTGCTGGAATCCTTCCAGATGAAGGAAATGACTCAGAGGAGCTTCATTCCTGCAAAATTCCTTCACTCCCCCTCCCTGTACAGGACAGGTTGTCCTCAGCTGGTGGCTCCTGATGCTTAGCAGATCATATCCTGAGCTGGTGTAAACTGGTGTCACCTGACCTGTCCCACTGCAGCCACCCTGCCCTGGTGGCAGAGGATCTACTGCTGGTTCTCATTCTGGCTGGTATCAGAAGTTTATATGGGGGATCTCCTCATATGGATCTCCCCATCTCAAGTATAACATACTAATAGTCCCATCACCTTGTGGGGTCTCTCCCTTGTACTCAGAAATCATGGAATCATGGAATTGTCAGGGTTGGAAGGGACCTTAAAGATCATCCAGTCCCAACCCCCCTGCCATGGGCAGGGACACCTCCCACTACAGCAGTTGCTCACAGCCCCAGCCAGCCTGGCCTTCCAAATGTCCAGGGATGGGGCTTCCAGCCCCTCTCTGCCCAACCTGGGCCAGTGTCTCCCCACCCTCCTGGCCAACAACTTCTTCCTAACCTCTCATCTCAATCTCCCCACCTCTACTTTTGGCCCATTCCCCCCCGACAGCTTCAAAAGTCCCTCCCCAGCTTTCTTGTAGCCCCCTTCAGATCCTGGAAGGCCACCAGAAGGTCCCCTCAGAGCCTTCTCTTCTCCAGCCTGAACACCCCCAACTCTCTCAGTGTGTCCTCACAGCAGAGCTGCTCCAGCCTCTGACCATCCCCGTGGCCCTTCTTTGGAATGAGACCAGGAAGGTTAAGTCAAGGTTGGAAGGGACCTCGAAGGTCATCTAGTTCCAACCCCCCCTACAGGGGGGGTTGGAACTAGATGACCTTCGAGGTCCCTTCCAACCTTGACAATTCCATGATCCTAAGTAGGAGGTGCTCAGAGGCTGACTCCAGCCCAACAAAGTTGATCTCTGACCCCATCTCCTTCTCCCCTTTCCAGAGATGAACACCAAGACCCTGGACTTTGAGACCTTCCTCCCTATCCTGCAGCACTTCACCCGCAACAAGGAGCAGGGCACCTTTGAGGACTTTGTGGAAGGGCTGAGGGTCTTCGACAAGGAGGGCAATGGCATGGTGATGGGAGCTGAGCTGCGCCACGTCCTGGTCACACTGGGTATGGGGTGGCCTGGGGAGGGGAGCAGGACACCCCTAAACTCCTTCTGGGCAAATGGCTTGGGTTGGGTTGGTGGTCTCAAGAGTTGGTGAGACCCTTTGTGTTCTGCTGCGCGTAGGAGCGAAGGGCTCCTGAATGTGTGGCCTTGCCCATCTTCTCACAGCTTCATGCATGGTCCAGGAGAGATGGAAGGTCCATAATGTCCTCAACTATCAGACCATTGCAGCTTGGTTCTCTCCTCAGTCTGTAGTGGAGCACAGCTCCTTTTTGATCTGCTTTTCTTTCTCCTGGTGGCTTTGGCTGTCTGGAAAGACAGGAGGGTCCTGGTGGGCTGGGAACCCTTCTCCTCATCTCTCCATCCTCCTCATCATCTCTCCATCCTCCTCATCTCTCCATCCTCCTCACCTCTCCATTCTCACCACTCCATCCTCCTCACCTCTCCATCCTCTTCTTCCTCTAGGAGAGAAGATGACAGAGAACGAGGTGGAGCAGCTCATGGCAGGGCAAGAAGATGCCAATGGTTGTATCAACTATGAAGGTAGGAGCAAGAGATTCCCACTGGGGCCATCTCAGCCGTGGTTGTCTTGTCTTAGGGGGAAATGTGTCCTCTGTGAGGACATTGGGGAGCACTGAGAGGGAGGTGTGGACCACCCCTCAAAGCCTCTCTGAGGAGGGTTGTGGGACATGTCAGCTGGGGTGGGAACCAGTTGTGTCAGTGATTACCAGTAGAAACAGCTGAAGACAACATGATTCCAAGGGTTTGGGGACTGGTTGACCCCCAGTTTTGGTTGTAAGCTATCAAAGATAACCAAAGGCAGCATCTTTCCCAGCTGAGTCTAACTGGGACCATTTGGAGCCCCAGATCACTCATGGCTCCATGGGGGTTAAATCTGGGAACCCTAAAGTTGGAGAAATTGGAGAAATTGGAGGAAAGAGGGTCCCCATTTCCCTTGGCCTCAGAGAACTGGGGATGGTGGCACCAGCTTGTCTCCAAGAAGGGTTTGGTATCACTCCAATCAGGTTTGGGATGGCCAGAAGAAGGTGGAATGGGAGGGGAGAGCTCAGTTCCCTCCATCCCTGGGGTGCCCCAGGCTGGGGGTGCCCCCTCTCTGCCCACCCCCCCCAGTCACAGGGTGTTGTCACCTCTCATGTTCTCCTTTCCCATCTCCTCCTCAGCCTTTGTCAAGCACATCATGTCTGGCTGAAAGCAGCAGCTCCAGGTGAGTTTATCTTGGTCTCCTCCTTACTCTGGGGCTGGAAATCCTGCATGTAACAACCAGGGGCAGAGCAACCAAACCCCAAACCCCACCAGCAACCCTTTGAGACCTTCCTCCCCATCCTGCAGCACTAGAGGCACAGGAATAACACATGGTAATGAAATTAATTTGTAATTTATGTCATTTAAACTGCATTGGGACAGCATCAGCCCCGTGCCTGCTGGTTGGGGTCCAGTTAATTGTGGGATTCTCTGCTCAGACCAAAAGAGGTTGGTGTGGTTTGTTGTGATACATCTTCTAACCCACCAGGAGCTCAGGTGGGCATCAAACAGCAGCCAGGGGAAAGGGATATTTAAAAACCTGCAGCAGAGGGTGACCTGATGCTAAGAAAATACTGAGTATTTAGCAAGGAAATTCAGAACTAAGAAATGTCAGTGTTCCCAACATCAGGAGGAGTCTGGGAACTGCCCCACTGTGCTCATGAAGCTTTTCTCCATCCCTCTAAGTCTGCCTGAGGAAAAGAGAGAAATTGGTTTCATTCAGAGCTACCCCTCTGCAATCTATTCAATTGAAAAGAAAATTCAAATTCCAAAGAGCTGCCCCAAGCCTCCCCTGCTGGTTTCTTGTGATTTTATCTCACTCACTTTCCTTAAACCTTTCTCCTCTCTCAGCTCTGGGAAAGGCAGCAGGAAAAATAAAATCACAAGAAATAAAACGACCTTCAGATACTGCTCCATACACAAATTAAACATTAAAAAACCTCTTTTCCCCCTCCTTTTACAAATCTCTTTAAACATGAGAAGGTTAAACCCAAGACAGGCAGAAGTTGAATGTTCAGCAGCGTTTTTATTTGGGTTTTAATCCATTTCTCTCTGGTTCCTGTTCCTCAGCTCTGCCATACAGGTGGGTAGGGGGGAAATGCTGCCAGGGAGATTTAATTCTACACAAAACTATTTGCATATAACACTTTTTTAATGGTGTGGGATTGCAGCGAGGGACATTTGGGGTTCACCTGAGAAGGAGCACTCTCATCTCAAGGATTTGCTGCATTAAACCCTCTCACATTTGTCTCCCAGGGATGTTTGACCCTCCTGAGCACCATGAGGTTCCTCCATCCATGTCCCTTCCTCCTGGACGTTGCACCTCTGTGGAGAAGTTTCACATGAGCCACCATGAAGAGTCGACCTCCATGTGTGCACCTAAGCCTTGGTGTGCAACAAGACATCTGCAACTTGGTTCTAAACCTTAAGTTATTCTTTTCAGGTTTTTCCTGTGACATTTGGCTCATTAAATTTCATTCCTTCCTCTCTTCAATGGTTTCTCTGCTTTGACTTTGGGTTAGTCATTGAAGCGGTGGATGGAGGAGGCCCCTTGGGCTCCAGCAGCTGCCAGAGGTAGGAGGATGTTCTCAGGGAGAGGGGAATGAGAAGGTTTTATGACCACTAGAGATGAAGGAGGAGTTCAGACTTGGAGGTGGAGGTCTTTGTTCACCCCCCACCCTCAGTGTGGGGCCAGGAGCTGGGACGTGTGGTGCTGGTGGAGGTAGGTAGACCTGGAGCAAAGTGAGCATGAGGGACAGGTTGTATCAGACCCCTTATTCTTGGGAGGTTCTTCACCTCCTATCCTAAACCCCACCCTTTTTAGGACCTGTGTCCAGCCTCACAACGTCCTGCCCCTGAGCATCCCATCCATGTCCAGGCTGAACTGTCCTGTGGGGCAAAGAGGGACCTGCTTGGCCCTGTCACAGATGAGACCAGCAGGCACCTCTCCTTCACCAACACCCTGCCTGCCCCAGCCAGAGAAGGCCAGAGGCCCTTGAAAAAAACAAAAAACATCCAAGAAAACATGAAAAAAATTTTTTTTTTCTAATTCTATATCATGATAGGTCCAAAAGTCTAATTTTGAAGGTTGGTTTCCAGGAAGTTGAATCCTGATGGATCAATAAGGGGGAAGGAAAAGGGGGAGGTGAACATTATTTCTGGGCCAGGTTCCACCTCCAGCTTCTTGGCACAGGTCAGTGGGTCCTGGGGTGCAGGTAGTGCCCAGCCAGAAGAGGGTCCCTGGAAGGTTCTTCTCCAGGTAAACAGTGTGTTGGCAGCCAGAAGCTGGAGGGGGTGTGACAGAAGCTGGTGGCTCTCTCCTTCTTCCTACCTGCAAAAAAACCCCTCATAGCATCACTAGAAGCAGTGAATAATTCATGACAGACAACCCAGCTGAGCACCTGGGAGCAGGAACCACTTTCCTTTGATTTGTTCCTCATTCCACATCCTCACTCCATGACTTTGATGTGGAACTGAAGGTGTTTTGCTTGGATGGGGCTGATTTCAGCTGCCAAGGGCTCGTCTCTGAGCAGTGACTGAGTAACAGCTGCTTTCAATTCCCACTGCTGGATTCAAAAGCTCATAAAAAGCAACATAAGCTGTTTATAGATGCAAGATTAGATTTTCAGCTTCTGTCTGTGGCATTCCTACAGCTTCCATTAGGGAGAATGGGGGCATCTTGTGTCTTTCATGGTATGATCTGTGTTTTATCCTGTTAGAGCAGCAGTGACAGGGGCAGAGAGCACCCTGCTTGCTCCACGGTCACGTTTGACCTTGTCACCACCATGACATTGACTCCTGCAGAGGAACGTGATGCTGCAGAAAGGAATCAAGCAGGGGAGAGCCTGGGGACCTGCTGAGACTTGCAGAGGGAAGCCCCAGCAGAGCTGCAAGCTGGGATCCTCCTGCCCTGGCAAGCCCAGAGGCTGTCCTCGTGTTCCTGAGAGCAGAGCACAAGCCTTGTGGCTGAGCCCCCAGCTCCTGTGCAGCCAGGAGTGATGCTGTAAGGGAAAACCAAGGAGAGAGGCAGAAGGAGAGCAGTGGAAAATGGCAGAGAGCTAGAGAAAAATGTGAGGGTTGTGAAATCCAGCCTTTGAAGCACCACTCCAGGGATCTGTTCTGTGTCTTCAGGATAAGGCAGAGCTGATCCCTACAAAGCAGCTTGGAATGGTGCATCAGAACAGGATCAGTGTTGCATAGAGTGGTAGAAGGGTTTGGGTTGGAAGGATCTCAAAGATCATCCAGTTCCAACCCTCCTGCCATGGCAGGGACACCTCCCACTAGACCTGGTTGCTCCAAGTCCCATCCAGCCTGGCCTTGAACACCTCCAGGGATGGGGCATCTATAACTTCCTTGTGCCAGTGTCTCACCATCCTGAGTGAAGAGCTTCTTCCTAATTTCTAATCTAAATTTCCCCTCTTCCAGTTTGAACCTGTTACCCCCTGTCCTATCACTACAAACCCTTGTAAAAAGTCTCTCCCCAGCTTTCTTGTAGCCCCCTTCAGATACTGAAAGGTCACTCTAAGGTCCCCCTGGAGCCTTCTCTTCTCCAGGCTGAACAACCCCAACTCTCTCAGTCTGTCTTCACAGGTGTTCCAGTCCTCAATATATATATATATACACATACTATATACCTCTATATCTCCATGACTATATACCTCTATATGTGCCTCCATGTCCTGTCTCCTCCTCCAGAACAGCCTGAGGAGCAAGTGGGTTTAGTCCCATGAACATTCATTAGAAGCATCTGTGGACTCTAGTGAGTGACCCCCCACGTGCAAACCTGCACTTCAGGGCTGGAGGAGTCTCTATAAATCAGGATGTCCCAAGACAACAGTTAACAGTCTGTCCTTTTATCATTTAGATGCTTTACTTGAAGTCCAGGGGACTCCGAGGAGAGGGAAAAATAACTCCCTGCTCTAAGGAGAGCCTGTGGCTGTATCTCCTCAGGCTGTGATAAGACAGAGACTCATACCAAAGATGGTCTGGGTGTCAGGAGGGGTACAGAGAAATGGGAGAGACAGATGGAGCTGGCTTTCATCCTGAGGAGTTATCAGGAGCAGTGAGATTGGGATGAGGATGAGAACAGACTGTGCTCCTCAAAAGGCTCCCTTGGACCCCCAGACCCATGTACACACACGTAACCATCATCACCACCAGCGTGTGAGGCCAAAGGCCTTTAGGGAAGGGAGAAACTTCACTGGATTGGGTTGTTTCAGCCTTTGAGGTCAGCAAAATGACTTGGGTCAAGCCAGGAATCCATGCCGGGGAGAAAGCACCACTCTGTGACCTGCTTTGTTACTTGTCTCGGGTCAAGGACTGAGGAAATCTTTGCCTTTCCATGCCAACCTGCTCACACCCTGAAAGCAAACACCTGCAGATTTACTGGAGTGATAACAAACTTGTAAAGACACTTTTCAGAAATGTGGAGAAAGATGTATAAAGAGAGTGGGGGAGCAGCAGCCCAAGCCCTCCTGCTCCACACCCCACTTCTCAACACAAGCACCACGCACACGGGTTTTATTCCCACCTAAAGGTGCAGCCCCCTTCTCCCACACGTGTTCCACAGCATGTGGGGCAGTGCCAGGATCCGTCCTTCAGGCAGCTGGGTGCAAGTGCAAAATACACTGGCAAGAGCAGGGTAGAGAGTCTGTGTGTAGGTGTGTGTGCCTGTCTGGGGTGTGGTGGTGGTTGTGTTACAGGCAGCCTGCAGAGGGGTTTGGAGGACAGCCTCTGCTGCTTGTAGGTGGCTATTGGTAGGTCAATATTTTTAATAAATGGAAATTTAGTTGTACATCTTCCTTTAGGAAAGGGAGCTCTTTCTGTGTCATATGTAGCAGCTCCAGATTCAAGTTCCTAGAGGCCTTTTCCAAACTAAATGATTCTAAGTTGCATTGGTCAAGTTAACCACCTTCCCCACGGCTCCAATCTGCCCATTTTACTCCTGGCTGGACCTACCTGGAGAGACCCGGCAGCACATGAGAGCCCTGCCAATGCTGGGGACAGGACCTGGGCTGTGCCGACCCCCTACACTGGATCCACCAGCCAAAGCCCAGCACCAGGGGCCAGGCTGGCACAGGGCCTCTGGTTGTGGTGGGAGACCCCTGAGGGATGCTGGGGGCTCCTGACAAGCCCCCCCAAGAACCCACCACACCCCAGAGACCCGTTTTTTGGTACAAAGTGTTAAGTTTCTACCTCTCATGGGTGCAGCGGCATCTGAGGGCGGAGCCCCAGGCCCCGCAGGGGGGGTTTCACCACACCCCCTCCCACCAGGTGCCAGCGCTGAGGGCCTGAGGCAGCCACCGCCCTCCCCGCTGGGGAGGAGGAAACAGCGCGGCTCCGTATCACCCCCTCAGCCCCCACGGGCACCGAGGAGAGGCGGGAGAGGCGGCAGCTCCGAGCGGGCCACGGCCCCCGGTACTCGCTCCAGCCGTCCCGCTCGGCTAACTCCGCCCCCGCTCGGCAATTTCCGGCACCGTTCGGGCGTCTCCGGCAGCCGAGGCGCTTTCGCCTGGCTGCCCGAAGGGCGGGGCTTCCCCGGCTGTTTTCCGTCAGCGCTCGGCTCTTTCCGCCAGAGGCTTCGGGTATTTCCGGCAGGCGGTTCGGGTGTTTCCGCCGCCAGCTTCGGGCGGACTCGGCACTCGGCCGGCCTCTTTTCCTTCCCTCCCCGCCGCCTGCCCCGGTAACGGTCGTTGGGAGTTTAAATGAGCAGGGGCCGGGTCGGGCCGCGTCGCCGGGACACGCACTGAGGNAGGAACCCGTCCAGGTACCGACCCCTGGGCGGCTTGGGCTCGCCGCCGCGCTCAGGCCCCAAGGCCCGGCCCGGCCTGGCCTGCCGGGGGGGGGAGCTGGGCCCGCCGTGTCGCCCGTTCCCCGGGGGAGGCCTCCCCGCTGCCGGGCCCTCTCCTGTGGCGAGGGGCCCCGCTCCGCTTGGGCCGCTCCCGAGGGGGGCTGCGGGCCCCGGGCGCCCCCTCCGCTGGTGGGAGCGGGCCCGGCCCGCAGGGCGCTCCTGCCGCTCTCCGCCGCCAGCCCGGGTTCCTCCGCCCTCCCGGCTGGGAGCCCGTAGGGCTGCGGAGCTTCCTCACTTCCTTCGTGCGTTCCTTCCCCATCCCCTGCGCTCTGGGACGAGCTGCCCTCGCCCTTTTGCCCCTCTCGGGCCCCGGCCCGGGGTCAGGCGGTCTCTCCGCAGGAGGTGTCGGTCTCCGGCGGCCCCGCGGCTGGGTCTGCCTCCAGAAAAGGCCCTTTCGGCTCCCCCCGTAGATCCCCTGGGAGACCTGTTGATACCTCTCTCTCCATCTCTCTTACCTTTCTGCGTTTGCTGCTATTTCATTTTTCAATGCTCGCAGCCTGCTCGGCTCTGTACGTGTCGTGCAGGTGAAGGACGTTCCTTCTTCCCTGGCAGTTAGCTCCAGATTGATGGGAGACCTGGGAGAGGAAATAATGTACATCTTGGGTTTCTACCATATTTTAATCTCATTGCAGTTACCTTGATGGGCTTCCAGCTCTTATTCTCAGTCTCCCCATCCAAAAGGCATGATTCACAGAATTAAGATTTGCTGCTGCTTTCCACCTTTCCTGTATGCACATTATTCTAATCTATAATCTTCATTAATCAGTCTTCTTATTCATGTTCCCATTCTTTTTCTGATTTTTTTAGCTTTTTAACAGGATGGGGTATTTTTCTGGCTATGCTGGGAACCTCTCACTGTGAGTGTCTGTTAGTACATGGTGATGTTCTGTAACGAATGTAGTGAAAATTCCTGCTTTTGGCTCCCCTTTCTCCTTTTAATGGAGAAGTGGGAGGGGAAGAAAGACTTCTCCAGTAGAAGACCACCCTGCTGCCTTGACCAGGTCTGTGCATGATGGTCAGTGATGGTCCTCTTGTAGACCAGGGGTTTGTGTCCTTGCTGCCACTGTTCTGTTTGTCCACTGAG
The DNA here is from genome assembly GCA_013401335.1 of Brachypteracias leptosomus. Lineage (NCBI taxonomy): Eukaryota > Metazoa > Chordata > Aves > Coraciiformes > Brachypteraciidae > Brachypteracias > Brachypteracias leptosomus. Next base: position 196,928 of record VYZX01027797.1, on the reverse strand, counting down.
AGCAGGGGTCAACGTGGTGCTGGAAATGCTTTTGCCCAACTGCTCCCTCTTCTTCAGTGGTTGGACTTACACCATTGCTGTTATCCTTGGAGCTGGGCTGGTGTTTTGCACCAGTTGGGTATTCTAGGAAAATAGGGGATTACAATAGAAAAGGGAAGCAAGAATGCACTGCAGAGTGAATGGCAGGAAACAATATTTAATGCTTCCAGGACTGTGCTAATTAGACTAACCAAGTGGATAATACTTGCTATGCTGAGAGCTCCCTGATAGAATTGTGCAGTCTTGTTTTCATTTTCCAGAAAGGCAAAGACCTCCCTAATGTCACTCTTCATTCTTAAGCTCCAATCAGCTTGGATGTCTTGGTGAGGCTTTGCCACATCAAATATATCTATTTAGATTCTGCCTGCTTTCAAATGCCAAATAATTCATTTATCAGTGGTTCTGCTGCTCTTGGCTTTGCTGCTCTTCCTTGCTTACATCAACACGGGTAAGTTCAGGATTTATTTATTGTGGCCTTGGTCACATTGTTGCTTTTAATTACTATTAAAGGAAGGAAAAGAAGCCACTAATGCACCATCCAAAATGAGCCTGACATTTGAGTTCTGCTGGGATCTGCTGGTGTGGCTGGAGTGCTCTGTGAGCAGTGGTGTTGAGAAGTGGCTGCTCTACTCCAGGACCTTTCCAAACCCCCTCACAGTTTTCTCCTTAATGTGCCCAGTGAGTGGTCTCCATTTTGCAGCACAGTCTGGGTGAAGTCAGTTGCATTTCTCAATTCCCTGAGTCCCTGGACTTAGCTCCATTTTTCTTATTTTTCTTTCAAGGATATGATTGGAAAAGTTGACACTGCTCCTCATTTTTGTCATTGCAGAGATTTTTCCTATCTGTTTGTCTCTTCTCTCCCAGCCTTCCAGATGTCTACAGGGCTCAGCATTCCTGGAAAAAAACTGTTATCTTTACAGTTGTGATATGCAAAGCATGATAGATAAATAACGGACTCTGTGTCTGTTGTCTTATAGATGTTTGGCTTATTTAATTAATGTCCCAGAAGGCATCCTGTTCACTAGTTTGATTTTTACTAACTTTTAAAAATCCCTTAAGATGAACAAAAATGCTGGAGCTTACACAGACAAGAGCCCTCTGCTGTGCTTCCTGACGTGGTCAATTTAAACCTCTTCAGCTCAGACATAAAGCTTTGTGTCCCATGTGCTGAGAAACAGGCTGGATGTCTTCCAGATAATTCTAAAAAACATCTTGGAAATGAAATGAGCACTTTTCCTTGGAATTCAGCTTTTGAGGGTGATCATCTGCTGGGACCTGCTTGAATGGTGCTTGAACCCCAAGGCTGCTGTCATGGCTGAAGATGGGCAATACCAATGTCTGCTTATTTAGTTTGCCTAACTAGTAAATGCAGCAGAGCTTAGCACAGAAAACTCCTCCCTGCTGCCCACCCTGAAGTCATAAATCTTGATAGAAACTGCTTAGCACGTCCCTAGGCTGTAAAGCTTTGAAAATCACTTCCAGGGCTGTGTAACTGGCAGAAGAAAACACCTGTCCTTTAAGAGCTCTTTGGCTTGGATGTGAAGTGACTTGGACGATGCACAGGATTTTCTGGCTAGAAGATGGACCTGTCTGAATCTGCTTTTCTCTTGCTCTCCTCTCTGTGGATGCCCAGCTCTGCAGCAGCTTTGGAATTCCCTTTTTTTGTGTTTGCAAATGGACGTGTAGTTAAAATGAGTGAGTAGGACCTGGAGGTTTACCTGGTCTGGGAGCATGCTTAAATAAACTTTAAAACATTTCAGGCTTCCTCCCTCTCCATGTTCATAGCCCTGAGAACAGACATTGCAACCAGAGTATCTCAGCTGCTTTGCACACTCTTGAGGAGGCTTCTTTTGGGTTTCTGTTGACAGGTTGCATGTAAAATTTGATAACTACCATAGGAAGGAAACCACGACTTCATTTGGATTGTGTTTTTGGTGTTACTGTACTGTCCTGCTCAAAGTCTTTTAGGATGAAATAGTTTTTATTAGATAAATGCCCCCAGAGTGTTTTGCTTCAGACCACTCTTCTGATGGGGTTTAATAATTATAGTGTGCCCCTGATGCTCTGTAGGTGCATTGAAGTTCTGCTAGAACAAACTGAATTACTGCTCTATGAAGACATTGATGTTCCTGTCCAAAATTTGCTTCCTCTGAGTGCACAAGAAATCTTTGTCAGTAGTTTGAGACACGGTTGTGGCTTAGAGATCTGTTCTCATAGAAAACTGTTTGCATAGGTGCCACTGATTCCTGCTCTTTCAGGGGAGCGTGTGCAGGATCCAGTCTGCAGCACTCTCCTGTTGAAGGAACGAGTCCAACTCACACCTTTTGAGATGCAAAATGACAATTATTACATAACAGATGCTACCAGCTGACTCCTTGCTTTCACTGGGACTCTGCTCAGCACCGATTGTTATTTGAGCCAGTGTGTGGTGTTAACTTCCCCAGTGGGGCTGTGATATAGACAAAAATCACTTGTGTCCCCTCTTAGTCTTTGGCAGGACCGGTTCTGGCAACTTGCTTGTGTTTGAGAAGTCAGATGACATTGATTTCACCAGCACTGCCACCCCCCTACCTTTGTTTTGTAAGCAGGCTGAGCTCCCTCCCTTTTCTGACAGTATTTTTATCCTGAAGACACCACAACATGGAGAGATTCATCTAAATGTCACTCGTGACTCGGGGAAGGAAGAGCTGTTGCTGGCAGCAGGAGCAAAAAGAGACCTTAGGCTGCTCTAACTCGGGTAGAGACTGGAAGATTTTAACACCCTCCTTCTGTCTTGGTGCTTCTGTCCCGTGCTGTCTGTGGTGCACAGAACAATGTTCAGCCTTGGAGCTTTTCAAGGTAAAAAGGGAGTAATCACTTGAGGCTCTGCAGCTGAAGTCATCTGGGGTGTGGAATACAGCCAGTGAGAAATCATGAGGTGTCTTTATACTATTCAAGCTGAGAATTCATTTTGAAATACTTCCCCACAAGCTTAGAAGTACCCATTGACTTTTTAAATATATTGTTGGGACCTACTGATAGGAGAAAAAAAAAATAGTATCTGCGTGGAGATTTTGTGTATAATATTCTAGATAGTATTTGGAAACTCTGGTGTGTACAGCTCATGAAGACTGTGTAGGCTTCCCGTGAAGAGAACTCGCACATTTTTCACACCCTGAGTTTGTCAAGTTTGTGTTGGAAGGAGTAACATATGGTACATGTAACTCTGTGGTGTTTGAAGTTGGATTTTGGGGGTTTTTTTAGATACAATTGGCTCTTGCCTTTTCTTCTGGGAATAGCATTACAAGGTGCTATTTCTTGAGTTCTGGAAGATTGCTTCTAGTTTTGGAGTGCCTGAGATGTACCAGAAGCTAATTCTGCTTGTCTTCTGTTGCTGATGAAATATGGGAGAAATTCTAGACTGCAGCTCCTTGAGTTCAGAAGTTCAGAGCTTGTTTGGATCAGTAATAACAAAACTACTGCAAAATAGTTGGTTGCTGTTTGTGTTTTGGAACTTGAGCAGAGCTGCCAGATGGGAAGGAACTTGGTCCTGATACCAGCCCCACTGCCCTCAAACCCAAACCCTGATAAGCCTCTGCCCCACCACTTCTGATAGGTGGGGAGGAAGGGCTGAATAGATCTGAAAAGGGAACTATTTTTCCCATCCCACCCCTCTTGTACAGAGAACAGAAAGCTTTTAATCTGGTCTGAAGAAAATTAGCCAAGTAGTTGTGCAATATGCATACCCAGCTTTTGCTGGACAGCTCTTGCTTGTCATCCAGCTGATGGTGACATTATTTATGTGTTAATGACAGTGACTTTAATGGTGTACCCAGTTTGTACACCTGTGTGTGTTTGATTTGTGTCTCACTGGAGTTGTGCCATCTCTTGAGTCTGCACAAATACTGAGAGTCCCAAACCCTTGTGCTTGATGTTCATGACAAAAGGTTGTACCATTAAGCAGGCAGCTGGTTTGGATCAAGTGTGGGTGTAGGAGCACAACACAGCTGTAGGTTGCCTTCATAAATATCTCTATCAATTTGTCCATCTCAGTTGCACTCATCCTTGTGTCACACCTCATTAGTGGGGTGAAGAGGTGGCTGATGAGCAGAGAGCCAAACAAAACACCCCAACAAGAAGCAGTGGATTGTGTTCGTCTTGGTTCTTGAGGGAACACCAACATCCCTTCAAGGATCCCTTCCTGCCCAGGGAGGTGGTTGAATCACCACCCCTGGATGTGTTTAATGGGGTATTTGTGTATTTAGGTGGGGTGCTCAAGGATATGGTGTAGAAGTGGCCTGGGAGAGACAGATCATGGTTGGACTCGATCTTATAGGTCCTTTCCACCCATAGGAATTCTGTGATTCTGCAAACCCTGTACACCCAACACCCTCCATCAACATAGTGCCAACCTCTGGCACTGACATATCTCTGGTCCTGTTGGTTTTGGTTTGGTGTGTCTCAAGAGGAGGCTGGTTAAATGGGTTTGTGTGTGATGCTGTTAAAAAGGGTTGGGATTGGGCAGCCTGGCTTTGCCACCTCCCCTGCCCCTCCTTGGGCACAAGATGGAACGTGCTGGTAACTAGTTGGGGGGTGGCTTTAATTATTCTATTTAATGTGTTATTGTTTGGTGGTGGTTTGCAATAATTCATGGTCAGTTGTGCACCAGGCTGAAGCTCAGGGATGAGTGGAAGCCCTCACTGGTATTTCAGCACATGCTGCCTGAGGTTTGTAGATGGTTGTGTGAGCAACAGGCTCAGATTGGTTCATGATTTCAGTACTAAGTTTATTGGGGTGTTTTTAAATCCTCCTTACTCATAGTTAAAACAACTCCAACTTGACCTCTCTGTTTAACCTTCACCATTCCTCTTGTGACTCCTGTGAAAACTGAACTTTGCCTTTTGACAGTAAGAGCTGGAGAGTTTTGCATTTGAAAGCCTCAGTTAAATAGATGATTTCTTGTCTTGCAGGCTGCTATATGGCAGGCACTTAACCACTATGCTTACCGAGATGCAGTGTTCCTGGCAGAGAGGTTGTATGCAGAAGGTATGTGCATTGCAAATGTAAAGCTGATGCTTTTTTTTCTTTTTCTATTTTGATTTAGGATTTTGGAGCCCCTGGGCCTGCTTTGTTTTACTGCTGTTGTTGTGATAATAAACTTTCTGCTTGGGGAATGCTGAAGAATGCCTCCCAATGAGGTTGGAAAATCAAATCCTGCAACAGCAGCAATATTATTTTACAGCAAAACCTCCTTAGAAAAATGAAACTCAGAGTTGTGTGTTTAAGTGGGATGTTTATAGTATCTGTTTTATGGTGTCAAATGGGGGAGAGGGAGTTTTTTTAATAACTTCAGGCATTGCATGTCTTCCCAGGGTGCTGGAGGATAGGTGCAGGACACAAATTCTATAAATTGTCTTGATATTGAAAGCTGTCATTGCTAATAATGTCATTCAGACATATTGATTGGTGTGTTAGCTGGAAGAGATCATCTTGTGATGATGAGAGAAAAATGTAGTGAAATAGACAATGAGAATCAGAACAGACAAAATAGGTACCTCCTGTTGAATTCTTAGTTGTAATGCTGTTGGATTGAGGATGTCCTGGATGCTGAGCAGGCAGCAACATCCGTGCTTTCCCTGGGTCCTTCAAAGACCACTTTTTTCTTGTCTTCTAATCCCTTTTTTCCCTTAACACTTCCTCCATGACCTCAGATAAGCTTTTGTCCTTCTGCTTTTTTGATCAATACTGGTGTTCAGCTTTTCTTTATTTTGAAAGGTATTGCCCCTAATCACTAACATGAAAAAAACCCCAACCCTTAAGCTTAANGGAGACATTCAAACCCCCCCTGGCCGTGTTCCTGTGTGACCTGCTCTGGGTGATCCTGCTCTGGACTGGATGATCTTTGGAGGTCCCTTCCAATCCCTGACATTCTGTGATTCTGTGAAGAGAATCCACTTTCTGTGGCAGCCAAGAGAAAAAGAAATGTATGACTTGAGAGAGAACAACCCTCTGGCAGAGCACTTGAACAGCTTTGTTCGGTGACCAGCAGTGCTGAGAGAACAGCAGGATGCTCTCACTTGGTTCAAGCAATTAGCTGCTAACAAAACATCTGGCTGCTGGTTAAATAAGTAGTTCTACTGCAGCATAGAAGCTGCTGAACTTGAATACACTGACTCTGTGTTGGCAGCAGTGATTTTTTTCCCCTGAAAAGAACTTCTTTGAAGTCCACCTGCAATTACTGTCCTTGTGGGGACATCTGTGGCTTGGTAGCTGCCCAGAATTTGAAGTATGTTAAATTAGTGGATAAAAGAATTGATTTAACTTTAATTTTCAAAAAGATCTTGTGGTGTTTTTAGGATAAGGCCAATAAAATGCCTCCCCTTTGAGTCTTCACTTTCCATTGTCACCATCTGGGTGATGACACAAACTTAAAATAGTCCTTTTTTTGGTGTAGCAAAGGCTTTGAGCAGGTCAAGCAGAGAGGTTTTTGTGCCATGCTCATATTGATTTTTCTGAAGAATTCCATGTAGGTGGATGTACAAACACCAGAATTGTTTCTTTTAATGCTGGATTCCATTTGCATGATGGTGTGTTCTGAAAAGTATCAAGTAATGTGGGTTTCCTAATTGCTTGGAGATTTAAGTTGTTTGCCTTTATAGACAGCATTTGATTTAAAATCCATCATTGCACAGGAGTGATTTGAGTCTTACAAGGAAGAGGGTAAGACACAATGGCTGTATGTAAACTGTGGGGTATCTGGATATCTCCTTTTCCCTTAAAACCCAGAAAATGGAGTTAAAAATTCATAGAGATACTTCACACAGTCATAACTTAGTGCTTGACTTAACCCCCCAGCATGGTGGTGCTCACAGTTGCCTCACAAAAGTGCATTCTCTGGTGTTTAAAGTTTCAGCTGATAACTTTAAAACCTAGCTACAAAATTACTTCAGGGCTTGGCTTTCTGTCCTTTATCAAGCAAAATCAGCAAGTCTGACCTCAGCCTTCCCTCTGGGTGCCAAGTCAAGCTCTGAGCAGGACATTCTTGGTGTGGTCCATAATTGTCTGCAGTGGAAGAAGTGTTGAAGCAGCCATCAAATCCAAATATTCCCAATTTCTGACACAGATAAATGTTTCTGTTTTGATTACTCTTGTCCTCAATTAGGGATTATTTCTCCTGAAATGACTGCTTCATTCAGAGTTTAGAAACTTGTGAGGACTCAGCTTGGGAGGAGGGTTTGTAGGAGAGTTTGTCCCTGTGGCTGCTTCCTAATGTAAAATAAATAAGGCACGTGAATGGTAACGTTAAGCCATGCTCCCAGAGAGATATAATGAGTGTAGGTAGCAAAAGGGTCAAGGCTTAAAGCTGGGGTAGAGGTCACTGATAATTAAGTGACTTTAATATTCATTAAAATCAGAACATTTGCTCTGCTAAGTCATGTGAAGATAAAGCATCAGGTGGCTTAGGAAAATAACCCATGTAAAATTGCAAACAAGAAAAGCCAGCTTGAAATGAGGATTAAAACTATTAATTAGGCTGCTTAGGCTGAGATGGATCTTCCTTCTGAAAGTCCTTGTACTTCCTAACAGCCCTTGTTGTGCCAGTGTTTAAACATTGCCTAAACTAGTGCAAAGTGTTACTGGCAGGTGTGATAATGAGAGTCTTGGTGTGGCCCAGGAGCTGTTAAAGTAGCTCAGTCCTACCAGGAGTGACTCCTTTGCTTGGCTTGCTGTTACTTTAATCACCTCTGTAGATTGGATAGCCAGAAGGATCAAAGTTCTCTTACAACAGTAGATATTAAAGCTGATCTGGATATACAAGAATATATCCCAGGGAAGTCTATAAAATGCTGACAAATAAAGAAATGCACTTTGTTTGGTGATGAATTTCTCTAATATCAATACTCATTCTCTTCTGTTCCTAGCTGCCTTTTACTCCCTGCTCCCAAATTCCTTGTATCAACATGATCAATGGCCAACAGATGATGATTTTTTTTTAATAATTTTTCCAATTTTCTTTTGCAGTGCATTCAGAAGAAGCCCTGTTTTTGCTGGCAACGTGTTACTACCGCTCAGGAAAGGCCTACAAAGCTTACAGGCTCCTAAAGGGACACAGCTGCACGACCCCACAGTGTAAATACCTGCTTGCAAAATGTTGTGTGGACCTCAGCAAGTAAGTAAATGCTTTATTTCCTGTCCAGGGTTACAGATGATTTTATTTTTTCGTTTGGATTTCTCTTTGAAACTTGTCACATTGCATAAAGTAGCAATTCTTTGGTCCTTCAGCTCTAAAGATTATAAGTTTAGTTCATTTTGCTTTCAGATATGGAGCTGGGGAGCTTTAGTCCTTATTGCAGAAACCTCTAAAAGGTATTGGATAACTCCCAAAGGAGTTGTCAAGCTGTGTAGGGGGAGAAAACACTGAGATGAGTCAAGGAGATTGGAGGTCTTGGGGTGCATTAAGACAAGTGTGACCAACAGGTCAAGGGAGGTTCTCCTCCCTCTCTGCTGTTCACTGGTGAGGCCACTTCTGGGGTATTGAGTCCAGGGCTGGGCTTCCCAGTTCAAGAGAGACAAGGAGCTACTGGAGAGAGTCCAGCAGAGGCTGTGGAGATGCTGAGGGGACTGGAGCATCTCTGTGCCCAGGACAGGCTGAGAGCCCTGGGGCTGCTGAGCTGGAGAAGAGAAGCTTCAGCATTGATCAGATCCCCTCTGATCAAGAGCTAAAGATCAGGGGCAAGAGGCTGGGGCCAGACTCTTGTCAGTGGTGCCCAGAGACAGGACAAGGGGCAATGGACACAAACTGGAACCCAGGAGGTTCCATCTGAACATGAAGAAAGGGTTCAGAGGCTGCCAGAGCCTGGCCCAGGCTGCCCAGAGAGGTTGTGGAGTCTCATCCTCTGGAGGGATTCCAAAGGTGCCTGGACATGATCCTGGGCCCCCTGCTCTGGGTGAGCTGCTGGAGCAGGGGAGTTGGACCAGATGATCTCCAGAGGTCCCTTCCAACCCCACCACTCTGTGATGCTGAGATGGCTCTGGGAAGTGTTTGTTCTGGTTGCAGAATGGAGAGGATGAGGCACCAAGAAAGGCAAAAATTTATTCAAAAAGTTTAAATACTGTGGGTGTTCTCTACAGAACCTCAACTGTCTCTACAAAACAGCCTGTAGATGTATTGTGGCCTTTTTTCTTTTTTTGAGTTACCCTCTTTCAATGACTGATAAAGAAGTTTAATTTCTGTGCTGTTTGGAGTTTCACACAATACGATGTGATTATTTTGCAGGATTCATGATCCTGCTCACAAGTAACCAACGTGGGGGCCTCAGAGGCACAGGGGAAGCTCCTTAGTCTTTGATACTCTCTTCAGTCCTTTGATGTCTTCAGAGTAGTGATAATGTCTTGACTCATGTTTCTTTTGACACTTGGAGCTATTAGGATGCAGGTTTCTTTGCATCTTCCATTGAAAGGGAAATCATGTTAATGATCTACTTGGAAAGGTCCCAGTGGAGTAAATTTGAAGCTGATCATTCCCTCCCTTGCTTTTACAGAGTCTGGTGTGTGCATTGAGTACAGCAGCTTCTGAGCTGGTTTGGGTGGGATTTCCTAAATGTATTCTTTAGAATTAGTTAAATTTAACTGTTGTTGCTGTCACAGTTACATGAGCTCATTTATACAGCTGTGCCTTATTTTCTTCTGGGAATGGTCTGTGCTGATAGAAGCATCTACCCACAAGTATAATTTCAAGTGGAGGCAAGAAGAGATGATTTGTTTGTGCAGGTGTCAGTCTCAAATGCCAGAAGAACACATCCCACCCCCAGAAGCTGGATAAAGAAATTTCAAGCCCAGTGAGTGGCTCACTCCATGTGAGCAGTGCTGGTGCTGCAGGTGTGTTAGATACAAACAGAGCTTGTGTTCTCCTCTTGAGCCCCTCCTGCAAGAAAACAAGGCATTAAAATCCCAAATCTTTGCCATATTCCAATATTGGACCTTAACTGAGTGTGTGGAGCCTTAGATTATATTTCTTAGCTGGGAAACAGCCAAAATAAGTGTTGTGTTAGTTTGTTACTAGGTAAAATGAAGCATCTAGAAGATTTTCTTGTTAGTATTTGGTCTCCTACCTAAGATTAGTCACTTCTGGAAAAGTCCTGTTGTATCATGTGTCTGGTTTTGGAGGCTTGTCTTGTTTTTCTTCCCTCCCAGTAGAGAAGTTTGGCTCCAGAGTCCTGCAGAGCTGCCTGGTGCTTGAGGAACCCATCACTGATTTCAAATTCCTTTGCAGGAACTAGTTGGTATGTGGTTTGGGACTTGTGAACACTGACAGTGGATTTCTGTTTCTGTTTGCAGCAGGCTGAAAACACTGGACTGCCAATACTGTGAGCCTTGTAACCCCTTTAAACCTCTTGTTTTTTAAAAAGGCTTGCAGAAGGAGAGCAGATCTTATCTGGTGGAGTGTTGAATAAACAGAAAAGCCATGAGGACATTGTTATGGAGTTTGGGGACTCTGCATGCTTTACACTCTCCTTACTGGGACATGTCTACTGGTAATGTTGCTTTTTAAATTTTGTCTAGTAAAACTTGGGGGTTTTTATTTGATCGAGCCCAGTTTTAGTCAAGTGTATTTTTAGTCACCACAGGGTTCTCTGGTTTATAACCAGCACAATTTCAGAGCATGAGAGATGCAGGTAGATAATTGTTGGAACCATCTAACTTGGGATGGTTTGTCTTTCACCCAGAGATTCTGACTGACAGGAAAGAAATTCCTCTTCTCCAGGTTGTGTGCCATCCAAGAGTCCTTGATTTGTTTTTTTAATATACTTTTTTTTTTTTTTAATACTTTGTTCTATATTCTTCCCTAAGAGAAACTCCCAAGGCCTGTTTCTCAGTGTTGCCACTTGGATTTTTCTGTCTCTGTTCTATAGATATATAACTATAACCTGCAAATAAATTTTGAGGATTTCCAGTCAGAATAACTTCACAAACTTTAAGTGTTTTGCTTTTACCTAAATACAAGGTCTCAGTAAATGTGAACAGATTGAGGCTCTTGGATTCTTCCCTAGTGTATCTATTCTCTGAAAATATTTCAGAAGAAACTTATCTTTGTAGGCAGACCTTAAGTGTTCAGTTTAGCCCCTAATTTATAGGAAAAAATATGTTCCACAGATTTAAAATGACTGAAGGCCCATAATCAGGTTGTTTGCAAAAAAAAAAAGAATAAAAAAGCTGTTGCAAAGAACAGCATCTTCCTAAAACAACAATTCTCAAGCTCTGCTGGTGCTTATGTAACTTTATTTTTTTGAGGCCTGTATCTAAGTAGCTTTCATCTGTGTCTAAATATGTCAAATAACTTCAAAAGAACTCAATATTCCTCTGTGGCTTAAAAAACTGAGGGATGCTGCTGGGACTCCCAACGTGGTTTTGGTTTCCAACCCTTCTTCTGGAAAGATGCCTCCACCAGAAGTGCTGTTGTCCTGCTCCTTAAACTCTGAATATTCTGTTTTGCAGCAAGACAGACCGGCTTGCCAAAGGATCAGAATGTTACCAAAAGAGCCTTAGTTTAAATCCTTTCCTCTGGTCCCCTTTTGAGTCACTCTGTGAAATAGGTAAGTGCACAACTCTTGCAATAGTGACCATTATATCAAGCTTTTATTACTTGCCATTGCTCTGGGGCAAGGATTGTTTTATTCCTTGCCCTGAACTAGCAAGGAAAATGCCAGTGGGATTCTTTGGGAGTGGCTTTGAGTGATNAATCCTTTGTCCCTTGTCCTCCTTGTTTCAGACTGAATATTCAATGTATAGACTAACTCAGGAGTAACCCCATCAAATAATCTCTTTCCCATCTTGCAGGTGAAAAACCAGACCCTGACCAAACATTTAAATTAACATCTTTACAGAACTTCAGCAGCTGCCTGCCCAACACCTGCACAACGTTGGTGTCTAATCACAACATATCCCACAGGCAGCCCGAGACTGTCCTGATGGAAACACCCCAAGACACAATTGTGAGTTTTGCTGAAATCATTGTATTTAAAACACCCTTCCCAGCTCCACTCTAAACTGCTCATTAGAAACCACCCTGGAGCCAACAGCTGCCTTCTGGTTTTTCAGGAGTTGAACAGAATCAACTTGGAATCCTCCAACTCAAAATATTCCTCCTTGAACACGGATTCTTCAATGTCTTACATTGACTCAGCTGTGATTTCACCAGATGCTGTCCCCCTGGGCTCAGGAACTACCATATTGTCTAAACAGGCTCAAAATAAACCAAAAACTGGGAGGAGTTTACTGGGGGGCCCTGCAGCTTTGAGCCCCCTAACTCCAAGGTAAGTGGAGGTGGTTGGGACAGAATTTGTCTGGTTTTTAACCAAGCAGTTGGTATTTTTGCTTAGAAGGGAGGAGCTCTTGATTCAGTGTATTTATTGTGAAGTTCATGCTGGAAAAGCCTTTAAAGGAGGATGTTTCTGCTGTGAAATCAACTCTAAAGAGCATTCCTTGAGGAGTAGCTCTCCCAAAGCATGTAAATATGTGCTCTGTCCTATAGACCATCTTATTTGAACAGCATTATGTTATGAGCCATTAATATTTGGATGGTCTGGGTCTATTAATTATTATAGAATCATTTAGGTTGGAAAAGACCTCTAGGATCAAGTCCAACCTTCATCCCAACATCTCCCAGCCCCCTAGACCAGGTCTTGAAGCACAGGCAAGGCAGATAAAGTTCTGTATTTCTCATTTTCAGGAATATTTCCCATTCAAGTGTCTTTTATCAATGAGGATAGTAAGAAATGAGAGGGTTAACAAAAATCAGTGTAGTAGTTCTGAAATACAGTTGATCTTGTGGGTCTGTTTTAACCACAGAATCTCATGCCCTAACATTCAGACATTGACCATTCCTCTTTATTTTGTTCTCAGCTTTGGAATTTTGCCACTAGAAACCCCAAGCCCTGGAGATGGGTCCTATTTACAAAACTACACAAACTCTTCTTCTGTCATTGATGTGCCATCCACGGGAGCACCTTCAAAGAAGGTATCTTGCATTTGCTGCTTGAGNAGCAAGGAAAATGCCAGTGGGATTCTTTGGGAGTGGCTTTGAGTGATAAGGCATTTATACACTGCATTGGAAAATACTTCAAGGCATTTATACACTGCATTGAAAATACTTCAAGGCATTTATACACTGCATTGGAAAATACTTCACTAGTGTTCAGAGCTTTTGTCTTGTTTTCTTCCATTTTCTTATGGTATCAGTAAATCAAAAAATACATATACCTTTTTTTCTAACTGGTAGTTGGTAGACTCTTAGAAACTTCTGAGAATAACTTAAAGCAAGTCTATTTTGTAATAAAATTGATTGTCCAGGGTTTTGTAATGGAAGAACACTTAGGGTTTAGCAGAAAGGGGGTTGAAACAGTGAAATAAGAACACACCCCTAAATAATTTTATAAATAATATAATAATATATAAATATATGAATATATTATTTTATAAGTATATATTATAAGTGTATATAATATATATGTATATATAATAATATATATGTATAAAATGACATATTTATAATAGCATATACCATTATAATGTTTGTAATTATTATATTATATATTATAATATATAGATATAGAATACATTAGAAATAATTATCTGTAATATGTAAATAATGTA
>VYZX01027797.1:159757-182475 GCA_013401335.1 Brachypteracias leptosomus | reverse complement strand
AGCTGTGATTTCACCAGATGCTGTCCCCCTGGGCTCAGGAACTACCATATTGTCTAAACAGGCTCAAAATAAACCAAAAACTGGGAGGAGTTTACTGGGGGGCCCTGCAGCTTTGAGCCCCCTAACTCCAAGGTAAGTGGAGGTGGTTGGGACAGAATTTGTCTGGTTTTTAACCAAGCAGTTGGTATTTTTGCTTAGAAGGGAGGAGCTCTTGATTCAGTGTATTTATTGTGAAGTTCATGCTGGAAAAGCCTTTAAAGGAGGATGTTTCTGCTGTGAAATCAACTCTAAAGAACATTCCTTGAGGAGGAGCTCTCCCAAAGCATGTAAATATGTGCTCTGGCCTATAGACCATCTTATTTGAACAGCATTCTGTTATGAGCCATTACTATTTGGATGGTCTGGGTCTATTAATTATTATAGAATCATTTAGGTTGGAAAAGACCTCTAGGATCAAGTCCAACCTTCATCCCAACATCTCCCAGCCCCCTAGACCAGGTCTTGAAGCACAGGCAAGGCAGATAAAGTTCTGTATTTCTCATTTTCAGGAATATTTCCCATTCAAGTGTCTTTTATCAATGAGGATAGTAAGAAATGAGAGGGTTAACAAAAATCAGTGTAGTAGTTCTGAAATACAGTTGATCTTGTGGGTCTGTTTTAACCACAGAATCTCATGCCCTAACATTCAGACATTGACCATTCCTCTTTATTTTGTTCTCAGCTTTGGAATTTTGCCACTAGAAACCCCAAGCCCTGGAGATGGGTCCTATTTACAAAACTACACAAACTCTTCTTCTGTCATTGATGTGCCATCCACGGGAGCACCTTCAAAGAAGGTATCTTGCATTTGCTGCTTGAGTTGGACACTGCAGGGTGCTTTAAAGAGGAATCCATAATACAGATATAAAAATATTGCATGTGAGCTGAGTTGTGGTGACAGGGGTGAGAACCCAACTTTTACCCACTGCTTACAAATTGTTTTTCAAAGCAAATTTTAAGTGGACAACTGATCCCAACCCCCTTTCCTTGTGGGAAAGGTCTGGGTTAATTGAGAATTAAATTTACCTATCATTTGTCTGCAAAGTATGTAAAAAAAACCCCAACAAACACCCACAAAACAAAACCACACCCAGCCCCCTATTCTTATGAACAATTATTTAATGCAGCAAAATAAAATGTTGCTCACCAGCTTATATATATTTATAGGCTACTGAGGTTGGGGGTGCAGGGAAAGTTTATTTTCAATTTGGCTGCAACTGGTTGGGTATTTCCCTGATAAAACTTCTTCTGCTTTTCTGAAGTGTTACTTACAATCAAATTCGTGGTAGAATAGTTGGTTACATTTAAAATGAGTGTTTTGAAAGCCTCAGTTTGTTTATTTTGAAAATCTTTTCAGCTAAGCAAGTGAGGCAGCAAGAAAAAAAAACATGATACTGAGAATTTACAACTCAAATACCTTCACTTACAACTGACTGTGTCTTTTCCTTTGGCTAGCAGAAGAGATGTTTGTTTTCTCAGCTTTTATAATAAGAAATAGTTTTTTATTGCTAATTAAGACAAGGCATGGGCTGGTAGAGGCAGCCTGAGGAAGGTGCTGTGTCTTCTATCCATGATGATCCTAAGCAGTAAAGGATCAGTAACATTTCAGAGTGCAAGGTGCAGTCTGGACAGTCCAAACTTGGAGTTTTCACTTGAAGTTTGATTGTTTTAATTAATGTATTTCCAGGGATGACTCCAAATAGTCCTAGAAGCCTCCAGTGAGCTGCAGCTACTGCTTCCTGGCAAGCAGTTCTTGAATTCTATTTTACAGCCCAGAGCAATCAAAACACTGCTGCTGTGATTGACAGTGATGCTGTTTCACTCAGCTCAGTCTTGGATAAAGGAAACAAAATTGTCTTTTTTTTATTCTCTAAGAAGCTGCTGTGGTTGCCATGGTGATAAATGAGAGGTGGAACTGTTGGTGACAGTTGAAGAACTATTTGTTCCTTTCTAAAAACAAAAACCCTGAGGATTTTTCCCCTGTATTTTTAGTAGATTAGAAGTTGCACAAGGGCTGATGGTGCCTTCTAAGTGGCCAACTCTGAAGTATAAACTCAGTGCACATCATAGTGTTGAATTCCTCAAAAAGTGGAACTTGAATTTCAATGTTTGATGGTCTGGACAAATCAGTTGGTGCTCATCTTGTGGTGTCATTCTGCAAGTCACATCTGGGAGCTGCTAAAAGCTCTTGTCTTCTCTCATTGGCCCAAAACTTAAATAAGTTTTAAGAATAAAAGCCAGTAAGCAAATAACTTTTGGATGGCCTTCAGTGTAGTACTCATCTGAACTTCATCTTGGTGTGTACTACATGGTGGATGAAAAGCTTTGGGGGATCAAGTCCTGCTTCATAGAATCATAGAATGGTTTAGGTTGGAAGGAGCCTTTCAAGATCATCCAGTTCCAACCCCCCCACCATGGCAGGGACACCTCCCAATAGACCAGGTTGCTCAGAGCCCCATCCAACCTGGCCTTGAACACCTCCAGGGATGGAGCATCCACAACCCCCTGGGCAACCTGTACCAAGATCTCTCCACTGTTGGAGTAAAGAACTTCCTTCTAATTTCCAATCTAAATCTCCCCTCTTCCAGTTTGAACCCATCACCCCTTGTCCTATCACTCCAGCCTTTGTGAAAAGTCCCTCCCCAGGTTTCTTGTAGCCCCTTCAGATCCTGGAAGGCTGCAATAAGGTCTCCCCTGAGCCTTCTCTTCTGCAGGCTGAACCCAATTCTCTCAGCCTGTCTTCATAGGGGAGGTGTTCCAGCCTTCTAATCATCTTTGTAGCCCTCCTCTGGACCCTCTCCAACAGGTCCATGTCCCTCTTGTGCTGCTTTGCCACACACCAGGTGTAAACATCACTACTCCATGTGTGTGCTTTGTGCCTGGATGCATCTGTCCTACCACCTAAACACAAACAGCTCAGGATTCTGACGTGTGCTTTGTCCAGTGCAAACAATTATTTGGCCACTTTTGCTTCTGCCCTTCAAATTGCCAGGTCAGGAGAGGTTTGGTGGAGCTGTGGCTGGGATGTGCCTGGCTCAACAGAGGCAGTTTCCTAGGAAACACTTACGTAAAGGGATGAAACATGAGGATGACTCCTGAGGCTCCCTATCTGAGTGGGCAAGCAACACTTGCTGGCCACCTAAATGTCCTCTGAGAACAAAGGAGCTGGGAAGGGCAGGAGGGAATGGTAGAAGTCAGATAATGCATTAACTGGTGTTGCTTGTGCTGTCACTGATCCCCTGGGGTGTTAAAGAGCATCTCTTGCAAACAGCCATCACTGAGTTGAGTGCTGGTGTCCCTGGAGTGGGCTGAATGATAAGGTTGGAGCTTTAAAAGGCAGGGATGGGGGGAACCTGTTCTGACTCCTTTGTAGGAAATCTACACAGATCATTTACACAATTAACACAGATAAATCCACAATGAATTTCTGAGTTCCTTCCTTAGGGCTCAGATTCACTGTCAAGTAATCCCAGCTCTAAGTTCCCACACCTCAGCTAGGCCAGGGTAGGCATCAAAGGGCACATTTGAGCTCTCTGAAGATAAATGAGGATATAAGACAATGTTTTGGTGCTAGGTCATGTTACACACTTGTAACCTGTGGCAAATAAGGTACAAAAAATGCATGAGCACACAAAGCCTGGCTCAGCTGATGTGCAGGAACTTGCTGCACCTTGGTGTGGTGTTAATGGATGCAACTGTAATATAATTCAATTTTTTTTATTTCTGTGGTTGTGTTTTTTGGTGCAGCTTTCTGAGGGGAAGGAACTTTCAATATGACACCTTTTATTCTTGCACCAATATCTTAACATACATTTTCTTGCCACTAGGTGGAGATTTTATATCTTTCAAATAATGTGCATGGGGTTGGTTAATGGCTTTTTAACAGGTAGAAAGAGAAAAGCTTTTAATGGACTCTCTTTGAAGAGAGACCCTCACCATTTATTGAAAGAATCTCTAGTTATCCCAGGGTTTGATAGGCAGGATGGGCTTGGTTTGATATAGCAGAGATTGAGATTTCTAAGTGACATAATAACAAACCTGTAGAAACTTTGTGTTGTGCAGAGTGTCAGCAGGATAAGCCAAGCTGGAACAAAATCTGTCTTCTCACAGAGCGGGAACAGCCGGGAGGTCACCCCCATTCTTGTTGCACAAACACAGAGCTCTGGCCCCCAGACAAGGTAAGGAGGAAAAGTCCAAAGAAAGCATCTTTATTACCTCTTGTATCTCCTTCCTTGGAGGACTTTGGTGCTTTATTTGCCCAACCTGTGTGGGTGTTCCTGCAGGATCCCTCTGTGGATGAGGAGGAAGCGTGGTTTTTATTAGGGAACATAACTCTAGAAGATGAGTAGGAAGCTCATGGGTGGTGGTTGGTTTGATTTAAATCTCCTTTGCAGTTAGAACATTTCATCAATTAATGAAAAAGTAGCTGGGAGGAAATTCTGCTCATGTGCTTGATGTGCAGCAGGTGGATTAACTTTGTCACCCCTTGGAATGGGAATATCTGTGCTATAGTACTTGGAGGTTTTTATTGAAAACAAAGATTAAAGCTGTTTTTTTATGAAAAATGGAGCAAATAACCTTATTTTCCCATGTGCTGTTTGGTTTGCAGTACAACACCTCAGGTATTGAGCCCAACAATTGCTGCTCCTCCCAACGCGCTGCCTCGAAGGAGCTCTCGCCTGTTCACCAGTGACAGCTCCACAACCAAGGTAACAAACTTGGGGTGCTCTGCAGATTTTGGGGGCACCACATTTGGGGAACACCAGAATGAAAACACTCGTGGACCATAGTTACATGATACAAACATCTGCTGTTTAAAAAACCTACTAAACAGTGTGTCAGAGACATCCCTGCTTATTGTAGGGGGGTTGGACCTTTGGGGTCCCTTCCAACCCAAACCATTCCTTGAATCCATGAAGTTACTGAGTGTCTATATGCTTAAGTTTAAGTCAATTGGCTGGACATTGTTGTTAAGGCTGTGAAAAGGCATAAATACAATTTCACACGATTCACTTTAGTGTTTAATTACCAGAATTTAAAAGACTTGCCTCTATCTAACTCTTTCTCTTCTTACTTGCAGGAAAATAGCAAAAAATTAAAAATGAAGTTTCCACCTAAGATCCCCAACAGAAAAACAAAAAGTAAAACAAATAAGGGAGGAATAACTCAACCAAACTTAAATGACAGTTTGGAAATTACCAAGCTGGACTCTTCCATCATTTCAGAAGGGAAAATTTCCACTGTTGCTCCCCAGATCCAGGCTTTCACACTACAGAAAGCAGCAGCAGGTCTGTTTGAATGTTGCTGGAGTAAAACTTTATAGATCTTTATGTTGAATTCAAGTTCATTGTGTTTCTTTCTTGTTTCCCTTAGCTTGCAGCTATCACCTTTGTATAAAGACACTGAATTCAGTATTTTCTAGTTAACTTGCAAAGAAAGGTGAAGAAGTAGTAGTAAAACTGTCCAGTTGTAAGCAGATACATCTTGCAGGCTCTGCTCCTTATTAATGATTAAAATATTTTCAGGCAAGATCTTTGGAAACTGCTTCAAAGGAGCTATGAATAACCCAGTCATCTCCCCTCCAAACTGGGTTGGTGTCATCTGCTCTCCCTTCATCTCTCCCATTTGTTTTTAAACAAGTCTTTGTTCAGATTGTCAGGAAAACCTCAGGCAAGCTGCTGAATTCCTCTCTTTTGGCTCCATAATGTTTCCAGGCAGCAAGGAGATGTATCCATGGATACCAGACATGGAAACTGTGTTCAGGCCTAACAAAATGCTTGAATAGCTGCTGTCAATGCAAAACTCCAGAGTTTCTCTGCTCCTGTTTTGTAGCTGGCTCCAGAAGTTGTTACTCTCTGACTTGTGTTGCAGGGGTTGGTGTTTAGAATATTATGGCTAAATTAAGAGATCCTAAGCCTCTGTTTGGGAACTCCTGAAAGATTTTCATGAGCAAATTCAGGACCCATGCCTGCCACAGGGAAGAGCAGCTCCTGGGATTAGTCTCAAGTTAAATAAGTCTCATTTGTCATTTTTTTCCACCTTTATTGATGATATTTTTCTCCCAGAAGGTTTGATGAGCCTCCTCCGTGACATGGGGAAAGGTTATTTAGCCTTGTGTTCCTACAACTGCAAAGAAGCAATTAATATCTTAAGCCATTTACCATCCCACCACTACAACACTGGCTGGGTGCTGTGCCAAATTGGGAGAGCTTACTTTGAACTTGCAGAGTACATGCAGGTAGGAACTCTGTGTGTTTTTGCTTTTGTTTTGCACAAAACCTGCAGATTTCTGCTAAGGCTGGGGGAAGTTTACAGCTGAGATAATTGTAGAAACATCACATTTGTACCTGGAGTAAATTTAGACCTTGAATCTGCATCAGTCATTGAGCTTTTCTGAGGCTGAATTAGACTTTAGGTTTCCTTTATTATTTCCTCTTGCATCCCACCACTGGGGTCTCCTCTCTGCCCCTCCCCATCTTCACCCACAGCTGTGCTGTGGTGTTGTAAATGAGATCACTGAAACAACTTGGGTTCTAAACCCAAAAGCTTCTCTTCACATTCTTAGTTAACACAGATCACATCAATGACCTCATTTCCTTTGTACTTAATAGTTTAGGTCTGGGGGTCAGGGAGATGTTGGGATGAAGGGTGGATGAAGACTTGATGATCCTAGAGGTCTTTCCAACCTAAGTGATTCTATGATTCTAGTTTGAAAACTGAGGCTACAGACCCTGATGGTTTCCTAGAGCTGCTTCATGTTATAACCTGGGACTTAAATTCATGAAATAAATATCTACATTAGAAAGACTTCATTAGCTGTTGATAAGAAGCAGAGCTGTCACAGAATCACAGCATGTCAGGGGTTGGAAAGGACCTTGAAATATCATCTAGTCCAACCCCCCTGCTGGAGCAGGGTCATCTAGAGCTAGTTGCTCCCTTCTCTTGAAGAACTCCTCACAGGACCTGTAGCTCTGTGTAGCACACTCCCAAAGCAAAGAGGATGCTCAGCCTGGACATCTGAGGCTTCTAACCTTGACCTGTGTCCTCTGCTTTGGGTGGAATTCTGTTTTCAATGTTAATTTCTGTTCCTAGGCTGAGAGAATATTTTCAGAAGTAAGGAGGATTGAAAACTACAGAGTAGAAGGCATGGAGATCTATTCCACCACCTTGTGGCACCTGCAGAAGGATGTTGCCCTCTCAGTTCTCTCCAAGGACTTGACAGACATGGATAAAAACTCACCAGAGGTATAAAATGCTGTGGGTTTGAATGAGAAGAGAGCAACTCTGTGGTGAAATCAATGATTCAGAGCAAAGCACTGAGCTGTAATCTATAGTCCAGGTGTATTCTCCTGTGTGAAGTGCCTGGCAGGACTGGAGAGGGAGGTGGTGGGGTTGTCTGTTGAACTGATGATGCCTGAAATGGCTTCTTAGAATATCAGCTTACATGGACCAGGTGGAAACCTTTTATCTGGTAATGGTGGTTGAGATTTGCATTGACACCATTCATCCAGGAAGAGCAGGGGTTAGTCAGCCCCTCCTGCTGCTGCCAGCTTGCAGAGATAAGGAAGAGCTTTTTCCTGAACCACCTTTTAACTGCTGTCATTAATGCCCTGGCACTCAAACCTATTTGCTCTAGAATTTATTTTCAGATGTAACATTGCCCATTTTTATGCCAAAGTCCCATTAAACTGCAGAGTGAGGGTGATACCAAGTCACAACTCACAAAAAGCCCAGTGTCTTTTAATGGGTGCCATGGTAAAAGTAATAGATTTATGGGGTTATAAATGTGTTCTTAACAGAGCTGAGAAAACTTTAAGTTATATTGGGACTTTTATTGTTGGAGAAGCCTGGTCATGTTGTCTTGTTAGCTTGTCTAGTAGTGGAAAGATCACCCAGTGAAGCAGTTGGTAGCTGTAGTAGGATAATCTGGAGAGAAGGAATTGCAGATTCTGATAGGAGTGGAGAACTTACACAGCTTGGCAGTGATGCTGATGACTGGGGAAAGCCCAGGCCCCTGGGCTGGGATGCTTGACAGCCCTGGTGCTGGTTGCTGGGCAGGAGGGACAAAGGAGGCTGCTGCTAAAACTGGTCCCTGCAACATTCCAGATTTGTCAGCTGGAGGGGAGATGAAGAGTGAAAAAGAATGTACTGTCCTCCCCTTTGTTATTCTTGTATATCTAAGATGATTTATTTCTAGTCTTTCCAACAGCTTCAGAAGCTTGGGTCATTACTCATGGTATCTGACTGGCACAGGCTTGTTGGGTGGCCTTAGATCCTCCAGTGCCATATTTCAGCTTGTACTTGGGGCTTGTCTGCCTCTCAGGAATGAGACTTCACTGTTTTTATTAATATTTATTTTTTAATCTAGGGGGAATTCACATGTATTATGTAAATTGTAGGGAAAAATCTGCTCAGCTTAGTCACTCTGAGGTGTAAGAAGTGTGTTAATTCCCTGCTGTTTCCACCAGGCCTGGTGTGCTGCAGGAAACTGCTTCAGCTTGCAACGAGAGCATGATATTGCCATCAAGTTCTTCCAGAGAGCCATTCAAGTGGATCCAAACTATGCCTATGCCTACACCCTGCTGGGGCATGAGTTTGTGCTGACAGAAGAACTAGACAAAGCGTTGGCTTGTTTTAGGAATGCCATCAGAGTCAACCCCAGACACTATAATGCATGGTAAGTGGTGTCTCATCACCCTCCTCTTGCACAGGATCCAGAATTCCTGTGGGAGGAATTCAGTCTGGGTCCTGCCCTGCTGGCATTGCCCCACCACCTTTCTCTCCTAAGAAGAGAGCAAAGCTCTTTCTGCAAAGTGTGGCCTCATCTCTGGGTTAAACAGTTACTGGCACAAGGAGGGCAGAAATGGGAGCTTTTTAGGTTTCCACAGATCTTCTTGGCTGTTTTGTTCTGAGCAGCACTCCTCGTGCATTGAGTTGATTGTTCATAGAATCATTATGGTTGGAAAGGGCCTCTGGGATCATCAAGTCTTCATCCCAACATCTCCCTGACCACCAGACCATAGCCTCAAGTGCTACAGCTACTTGGTTTTTAAACCCTTCCAGAGATGGTGACTCCAGCACCTCCCTGGGCAGCCTGGGCCAGTCCCTGACCACTCTGTCAGTGAAGAACTTCTTCCTAATGTCCAGTCTAAACCTCCCCTGACAACTTGAGGCCACTTCCTCTCATCCTATCATTAGTAATTTGGGAGAAGAGCCCAACCCCAGCCTCACCACAACCTCCTTTGAGGTAGTTGTAGAGAGCAGTGAGGTCTCCTCTCAGCCTCCTCTTCTCTAGACCAAACAACCCCAATTCCCTCAGTCACTCTTCATGTTTTCCAGACCTGATTGTTCTTCAGTTCCACTTGGAGATGAGAGACCTGCCCCTTTATACCTTAGCATACAGTCAGTTTCTTACACCCTTTTCTGTGGAAAACGTATATGAAGTGGTAAATTTAGGTCTGTTAGAGGAAGTCACTTAATCTTGTGTGCTTTTAATTGTGCAGCTCTTATCCAGTCTTCTTGTGCAGGTACCAATTCTTCAAACTACCCAACTGAGCAGGCAACCCAAGGTTTAGACACAGCTTTTTTTCCCCCCAAGAAATCATCTCCCACCCTGGCTGGGGTTGGCAAGTCTAGACTATTCCTGCCAGGTCCTATTTGCTGCCAGAGACTGGTTTGATGAGAACAGACTTAACAGGATTGTTTCTCTGCTTGCAGGTACGGGTTGGGGATGATTTATTACAAACAGGAGAAGTTCAGTCTAGCAGAAATGCATTTCCAGAAAGCACTTGATATCAACCCTCAGAGCTCAGTCTTACTGTGTCACATTGGAGTAGTAAGTAGACTGCACCTGACTCTCTCCTTGTGTTTTAATCTGCCTCTGTACTTTGCTGTAAATAAAGTAATTTAGAATGTTTTTAGCCAAAAAACCCAGAAGTTCAGGGTACCTACTGGAGGATGTGAAGTGCACATAGGAATGAATAACCACAGGATTAATGAGTTAGAAAAGAAACCCTCCTGTCTCTCCAAACTACTTCTAGCCAGTAATGAAATGAATAACCACAGGATTAATGAGTTAGAAAAGAAACCCTCCTGTCTCTCCAAACTACTTCTAGCCAGTAATGAAATGAATAACCACAGGATTAATGAGTTAGAAAAGAAACCCTCCTGTCTCTCCAAACTACTTCTAGCCAGTAATGAAATGATGCTGTCAGGTCATGTTTGAGGCAGCCAAAATAGCACAATCTGCAAATGAAAGGTTGTGTGCAGATATTAGTGTGAGCAGAGTATTTTTAGGGGGGTTTATAGGGAATTAAGCAGTTCTGAACTGCCACTGCACACACTTGGAGCAGTTGTGTAAAATTTGAAGGCACCTGCCTCAACTTTGAGCTCAGTGTTTTTATTTATCCTCATTCCAGTCACTTTAGATGTGACAACTGACTTAGGGCACCTCATGCCATGTGAGGTTCAAGTAGTTGGTGGCTACTTCAGCCCCCAGCTGTGTAGTTAAACTTAAGGGCTTTTGGATAAATTAGTCATTTATCCATCTGCTGCTGCAGCCCTTGGAAAGCAGGAACTTGCTTATGGATTGGGAAGTGGTTCTTGGATATTGCTGATGGTGACTTAAAGCTGTATAATAAGTGTGCTGGGTTGTTGCCTCCTGGCATTCATTGGTCTTCTGTGAGGCAGCAAAGCTGTGTCAGATCCTACAGGGATAGTGGCTTCTTGCTTCTATCAGAGAAAGTCCTTGAATTCACTGCTGGCCAAAGGTTAAATGATTTCTGGAAACCATTGGGTGGGGAGAACATTTTTTGGGGTGGAGACTGGGTGAGGGGAAGTTTTCTTCCTGTAAGAAAGCTTGTTAAGGCTTGATCTAGAATTGGACAAATATTTTTTCAGAAGGAATAGATTGTAAGTAAATGTAGTCAAATAGTTTTGTCCTTGCCTGGTGTATGAGCTGTTGTTTTCCCTTTGTAAAATTGTTCTCTCTTCCTGCCATAGGTCCAGCATGCACTGAAAAAGTCTGAGAAGGCTTTGGATACCCTAAACAAAGCTATTAACATTGACCCCAAGAACCCACTATGCAAATTCCACAGAGCTTCGGTATTATTTGCAAATGAAAAATACAAGGTAAGATTTGGTACATGGAGAAAAAAAACTTAAATTGTCTTTAAATTGCTGTAGGGGATGCACTGGAAGCTGAACATTGGGGAGCAGCAGGGCTTGCAGGACATGAGCCTGTCTGGTAGAGGCTGCCATGAGGCTTTGCTTTGACAAGTGTCACCTCCACCAAGGAAAACTTTTTAATAGTTATAAAACCTGGGGCCAACAGGTGAAGCTTTTAAAATTGCCATTATTTTAGTCTGACTCTGGAAAAGAAGAGGAAGAAGGGGAAATCATGGCAACTGTCACCAAGGTGTATTATCAATATTATAATCAGTTATTATTATTCAATACCTGTATTATCATGAGTTTATACTAAATTACTAAAAACAGGCTCTGCAAACTGCCCCAGAACCAACTGCAGCAGCTATTTCACAGGCTATTGAGTGGAAAATAAGGAGCTGAGCAGTCCTGGTCTGTTCTGATCCCCTCCTGACCTCTACCCTGTTGAGATTGAGCCAAGATCTTCCCCCAGTCTCTTTCCAGTGACTGTTGTCCCCTGGCCTGCTTTGGTTTTGGCCCCAGAAGACAAGGTGCAGTCTGGCTTTTGAAACCTTGCTTCAGAAATGTGGTTGCACATATAAAGAGAACACTTTACTTACAACTATTTTTTTTAATTCACAATTAAACCAATTAAACATAAAATGTGTTCACCTTAACTTCATGAAGTGCCCATTCATAAATTGGTTTTAGAACTTAAAAACAGAGGATAAATACAAGAAAAAAACATTAATAGTTTTATTAATAGTTTTATTAACAGTATCTTATTGTCCCTGTGCTAGTGAAGGAACTTGGTTGTGGTGATATTTTAGGAAATAAAATGTTTGGACTCTTTTTTATCAGGCTGAGACTCATAAGACTAAAGTTACTGATCATAAACCCCATAAAACTTAATGAAATGTTTTGGTTTTTAGTACTGCCACTAAGAATCTTGATAGTGGGATAAATTTGGGTAGTGTTAGTGTAAACCTCTGCTCATTTACTTTGTTTATGGAGCAAACCCTCACTTGGAATTGTCTTCACATGAATAACTTTTAGTGTTGAATGGACCTTTTTATACCCAAACCAAATGTTTATTTCTAAGTGCAGACTAAATATTTTTAGGTAGGACTTCTGAATAATGCCAGGTTCCTGTCACAAGCAGAATTAATAGCTCCAGTGTCCACAACTACTTTAGAAGTTTCACTAAATATTTTGGACTTCAGATACCCAGTATAAACACAGTCATCAGTTGTAAGAGTCCACAGATGGGTATCAAAACCCAGGAGCCTTCAAAAGGCTGGAGAGCAGCACACCCAGCACAAAATACATCAATATTCTTACTTTTCAGGGGCTCAACACACTAAAGGAAGGGGCCACTGTAAATCCATCATCAGCTTCTTGTCTTCTACCCTCTTAGGATTCCTTGAGGGCAACAGGGGAATTTATATCAGTTGTTGGATGTGTTGTAGGAGACCAAAGCCCAATAAACTTGCTCTAGTTCTGTAATAATGGGGCTATAATATGCTACAATCTTGAAATGAGGAACTAAAAGGGATTTTAGGTGCTTCTCATCACTCTACTATTGGTTCTTCATGGAACACACTGTGTGTAAATGCCAGGGTGGTTTTGTTTCCACATTAGTGCCAGGTCACAGTGTAGTGATGCCACAACTGGGTTGTACTTACTAAGCTCTTTTTTCTTCCTTTTCAGTCTGCTTTACAAGAACTTGAAGAGCTGAAACAGATTGTTCCCAAAGAGTCTCTTGTTTACTTTTTAATAGGAAAGGTAGGTGACATTTGACTGTGGTCTGAAGCTTTCTGGCCCCCATTGTTGCAGGATTATGTGTCTGATGAGAAAACTCAGTGCCTGTCACTCAGCTGCTTCCACTTGGAGCTGTGTTCTAAAAATTCCCCAAGCTTTAAGGCAGAAAGAAAACACGTGAGAGCTTTTACACCACCCTGCTGAGGAGTTCCAAGGCTTAAATTTGTCTCTGAAGATCCACCTCCTTCTGGTTTTGGATCTGGCAGCTGCTACTTCAATTTTTTGGGGAGTTTTAAATAGGAACATTCTCTTTCTCTTTCTACACAGTTGCTGTTTCCCTTGAGACTCATATAATAAATCTTTCTCATCTCCCCTCTGCTGCTTTCCATAAAATATCAGTGAACTGTGGCTTGATCTGTTTTGTGTCCAAACCTTCAAGTAGCAACTTCATGTAAATGTAGCCTTTTTATGCTTTTCTTTTTGTAGGTTTATAAAAAACTGGGTCAAACACATTTGGCCCTAATGAATTTCTCGTGGGCAATGGACTTAGACCCCAAAGGAGCCAATAACCAGATTAAAGAGGCCATTGATAAACGTTACCTGCCAGATGATGAGGAGCCAATAACTCAAGAGGAGCAGATCAGTGAATGTTACCCCTATGAATCAGGTTTGTATTTCCAACCTTGTGCCCTTAAGGAGGAATTTCCACTTAGGTGGTGGGAAGAATCCCAGGTTTGAGTGAAGGACACTGCTCAGCACTGCAAGAAAGAACTCCAGAGGCTCTTCACTTGGAATAATTCATTCATGCTCCCTACAATAAGCAGGAAATAAAGGATTGTGACACTTCTTTAGGATCTGTAGATGGAGTAACACAGAGATAAGGACCAGTGTAAATTCATACAGGTCATTGTTGGCCAATAGCACCCTGAGGGAGAGCCACAAATGAAATGATTTGATGCTTCCAAGGTAACTGAACATAG
Organism: Brachypteracias leptosomus; assembly: GCA_013401335.1. Lineage (NCBI taxonomy): Eukaryota > Metazoa > Chordata > Aves > Coraciiformes > Brachypteraciidae > Brachypteracias > Brachypteracias leptosomus. Next base: position 168,550 of record VYZX01027797.1, on the reverse strand, counting down.
AATGCAACTGAAATTGTCTGTAGAGGCTTTGTCAAAAATTCAACAAGCTGGATGTTGGGTAAAAATATTTGGTCTGCTAAACATAAAAGGTACTTCTGAGGAGAGTCATGGAAGCAGTTTTATTTGAATTGAGAGAAGATTAAACACATTATACTCCTTGGGATTAATCCACAAAAAGGCAAGGCCTGAGTTTATTTTCCTGCTGATTTTTTTATGAGCTTAAATTCCTTGAAGTGTGGGTAGAGTGGATGGTCATAAATACTGACCTCTGGTGCAGACAGGAGTAGTGATAGAAAATAAATACAAATAAGCAATGTAATCCTTCCAAAGGAGAAAATACAGCAGGGTTTGGATTCCTATGAACAGCTCTAAACTGTGTCTTCCTATTACAAATCTGCAACCAAAACAAGTTGTAGATATCACTGTTTTTTACCAATCCTGTGCACATTGTGCTTGTTAACACTGGAACCTCATCCCATGCTGCAATTCCTGAAGGATCAGGAGTTTTCTCTCCCTGGGCTGACTTTGAACACTGATCCCTGGGGCTGAGCAGGTTTCTGACCAGAAGATGGAGACAGAGTACTGGAGCTGCTGGAAAAAAACCCCAAAGCCACACCTCAAAAAGAGCAAAACAAACCCACAGCACCAAACCACACACAGAAAAAAACCCAAACAAACAAAACCAAGCACAGATTAAACTGTTGGGTTTTTTCTTTTATGTTTATTGGAAACTAAAGCAGTGTTGGGCAACTCTGCTTCCCTGGCTGGGCAGAGAAATTGTAGAATAATATAACTGGCTAACTTTTGTATCCTAAAAAAGATGAGCTAAATTAAAGTAGTACCAGGGGGATTGTTTTGGCTAGTTTAGGGCATTTTGTGCATTATTTAGTGTGGGACTGGCTGTGTCTTGAACAGAAACCTGCACAGTCTGTGTTAAAGCAATAAAAGGTGTTTATTCACATGAAAACTCAGATATTTGGGGATTTACAATTAACTGGACCATGGGGAGCAGACTCCAGGTGCAATCCTGGGTGTGAGGAACAATTCTCATTAGATATTTAGCTTTTCCTAGTTTTAACAAGTAGAGAAGTGAAACATTTAAGGGCAGCCTCTCATATGCTGTCATTGGGGTAGCAGAGGGAATCTCATTTTCCTGGGTGAGCAGAGAGGTTCTTCAGCTTCAGGAGCACTCACAGAGATTTATACAAAACAATTCTCTTGCCATCTATCTTCTGCAGGGTTCCCTGATGATTCTTTGGTACTTTGAGCAGGTAGAGGCTGCCTGACACTGCTAATTGAACAGGATTTGACCATGAGTTGGTCACCATGCACTGATGCTGTAACTAGTAATTAGCATGAGCATTTCAGGCAGCCCTGGGAAGGTTAAATTGCTCCAAAAGCAACTTCAGAACCCTCTCTACCAAACGAGTGTCAAGAGAATTCAGATTTTTAGCAGAAGCTGGCTCAGGCAGCATCTTCTGTATGAGCTTTGCATTAATCCCTTTCTAAGTGCATTTATTTTGGCCTCCTTAAGCTGGCAGGAGTCAGCCTGTTAGAAAAAAGCCAAAATGACTTCAAGGCATTTAGAGGGGAAGCCCAAACCCCTGCTCTTGACGTGCTGGAGTTGATTTGGGGGGAGAATCTTTGTACTCTTTGACTCCCTTCTGTTTCTGTTCCTTTGAAGTGGGCACAGACGAGTCCCAGGAGAGCAGCATGACGGATGCAGACGACACTCAGCTCCACGCAGTGGAAAGTGATGAATTTTAACATCCCCAAAGCCACTATCTGAGCTGGGAGTGTGTGACTGGTACTGTTGTGTTCTCCCCTTCCTTCCCACCCTGGGTCTTCACATCACTGAGCCAGCACTGTCATTATTCTCCACCGACACCTCGAGGGCCCCGCAGCTGGACCCAAAGTTGATGGCAGTGCAACCTTCAGCTGCTACTGAGTCTGACTCCTTGGCTCCTACCCCTTCATCAACGTGACTGGAGGAGGAAATGCTATTTTTTGGACTCCCCTTTGCTGGAAAAAAAAAACAATATCATGGAAGAGAGACTTGTGGTTTGCTGTAACGAAGCCAGTAGATGTGGGGATAGTACTAATGAAGCAGTGTCTTGTTCTTTTTCCAGAAATGTGTCTTAGTTTGGTTCTTTCTTGGTGAGCAGAGTGCTGAACCTCATTTCCCAGTGCAAGGAGCAGTGTTGACAAATGCAGGCTGTTTAAAAAAAAAAGAAAAAAGAGACTTTTGCCTATTGTAGTGTAACTTAAATGCCAGGGAATGTACATGACCTTAAAGCTGCAGTGTCTCCAGTGAACAAACAGTGCTCAGGACTGGGAGCCTGTCCCACCACGTGCAGTGTCCAGTGTCCCTGCTTGGAGAGTGAACTCATGGGAGTGGAAATGGAGCAGGAGAAGCACGTTGCAGAATCAGAGCTTTCATTAAGTGCTTTTTTTCATGTTCTAACCAAGAATTAATTTATTCACCTAGGTCAGTGTTTACTTTGTACTGCAGAGACCTGAGTCAGCACCTCCTTGCTTCATCTTGGCCTCTCCCCCCTGACTTGTTCTTCCCCTGTTCAGAATAAAAACTAATAAAGGGCAAAATCAAGAGAGAAATGGAGATCCATGAAAACATCCCCCCTTCGTGCAGGGGGGGGAGTTTCTGAGCAGACAACCTGGGAAGACCCTGGAAGCCTTAATCCAATCAGAACCTTGTGAGAGCATCAAAGAATTGTCAGAGCTTAGCACCATTTTTAAAGCAGTTTTGTAAAGTGTGGGCCAAGCAGGATGCAAAAAAAATGTGCAATTTGTCTTTCTCCTTTTGGGGTTTTTTTTAATATTCTCACTCTAGGAAACACTTTCCTCTTCTGGGAGGAGAAACCTCCCCCCCTGCCCCAGTCCCAGCAGCTCCTTTTCTGTAGCCTTCTGCAGCAACACTTGGTGCCCTTGGGCAGCCACGACAACGTGTATGATACGAGCAGTTTGAAAGAGCAATTTATGCATCATAATAAATTGGGAATGATATGAATTTCATAGCAACAGCTTTGTGGTGATCAATCTTAATTTTTTATTTTTACTTTTTATATATAATGTATTTTTTCTTTGGGGATCTTTTAGTTACCTTTAGAAGTTCTATTTTTTTCTTTTTAAATTTTATTTCTTCCAGTTCTGCCCTTGTCTTATACTACAACAGCCCCTCCCTGGGCACCAGCCACATGGACACCACCTTTATCAGCTGAAAAATAATCTTCAAGTGCTGAGCAAAAATAAATTACCTGGGTTTTGGAGGGGTTTTTTTGGAAGCAGGAGGATAAGCAGTGAAAAATAAGCTTAAACTACCCTAATAGTGTGTAAAGTAATTTCTAAAATCAGGAGTGATAATGTATTAAAGGAGTTTTGTCCTTCTGCCACATATGGATGATGAATTGACTGGAAAATCATGACTTAATTGGGTGTAGGGGAATCTCACCCCATTTTGGGGGGTAATTATTAATATTCTGAGGCTGTTCCCTTTCCTGATGCCTCCTCCTGAAGAAGACCCAGGGTCCAGAGGTCCCAGGAGCTGCTCTGCAGCCATGGTGGAGCTCCTGAGATACCAGCTCTGGCCTGGCCTGATCCTGGCACATCCCTGGTGAGGAGCAGTTGAAGCAGCCCCTGAGTTGAGGGGCTGGAGGCAGCTCTGGGGTGAGTGCCACTAATTAACGTGTTAATTGCCTTCCTTCTCCTTCCCTCCATATTCTCCAAGCAAAAAGCAGCAGTAAGCAGGTGAGGCTCTCAAGACTTTGCTCTACCAAATGCTGTTGTTTGAATGGGGGCCAGAGCTCCAGGAAATTGGAGGCTCTGGGAGATTTGTGGCTTTTTTCTGTCATTCTCTAAAATTGGGGGAAAATTTTCAACACCCTGGAAAGAGCTTTTAATTCAGCTGAACTCTTAAGAGGATGTTACCTGGGAGATTTAAGACTTAAAACTGCCCCTTGCTTTAGACATCCATCGTGCCTCAAAGTGAGTCCTTTTTTTCTTCAAGAATCCCAAGTAACTTTTAGACCACGCTGCTATTTTGCCTTCTAAATACACAGAATTAGCATTTAATCCATGGAATTTTGCTCTCTGGGGAGGGGCAGGGAGGAGGAGGGTGAGGATGAAGGCAGCAGTGGGTTAGAGCAGATGCATTCACTGACAAAAACTGGGAAATTCTCATTTTCTTACAAAAAAATATGAAAAAATGCAAAGTGTGGGTGTGGTGTGCATTATTTGCATTGAAACAATGTCATTTGTCTTTTTCCTGGGTTTTTTTCTTCTTTTTTTTTTTTGCTTTACCTAACTTTTTATTTCCAAACTTGTACAGCCTTAGGAGAAAAAGAAAAAGAAGTGTTTTCTGTTAATATATTTGCAATTCATTAAAGGATGTGGAAAATCCAAATAAATTACTTTTAAAAGCAGGTTTCCCCCAGGTCCTTTGGGTCCAGGCTGGGACTCATCCTTCAGGAGGTGGGTGAGTGCAGCAGAGCTGGGGAGAAGCTTCAGGACACATCTTGAGGACCCTGGAGCTGGGTTCTGTCCCCAGTGTCCCCTCTGAATCTGCTGCAGGTTCCAGCAAATCCTCCTGGGCTGGATGTTGGGCAAGGACTGGGCTTAGACCTGGGTTTAGGGGCACGTAGGGAGGTTTCCAAAAATACTTCTCTTCATCATCCACTCGACAAGAGATTCAAGGAGCTCCCAGGTATGGAGAAGATTTTTATTGTTGTTGTTGTTCCCAGGCATGGAGAAGATTTTTATTATTGTTGTTGTTCCCAGGTATGGAGAAGATTTTTGTTGTTATTATTATTATTTTATTCTCCTTTCTGTAGCAGCTCCCAACGTTATTTATGGCTATAACTTGTTGGCCCAGCAGAGGATTGGTTGCAGACCTGGGAGGGACCCCGGCCAGGGAAGGGCTCTGGCTGGATCAACTCCTCCTGCTGCACGTACAATCCTCTCGAATTAAAGCCTTTAGTGCTGCTCCAGCCACTGCATTAACCTGATCGAAACTCTCCTGAGAGCCACATTTGGCTGTGAAAGCAGCGCTGAGCTGACACCTTCCCTGCCCCTCGTTACCTCCCTGTTTTCCCTGGATTTTAATCTGGGTTAGGTGCATGGACGTGGTGCTGGAGCCGAATTCTCCTCTCGGCAGCCACTTCCCGCCCTGCCCCACGCTGGGCACCAGGAGCTGGGTTTATTCTTCCTGTGTCTCGGTCTCTGGTGGCTCCGGGTGCTTTGGGCTCGACGCTTCCTAGCGGCAAAGAGCAGCTCAGAGCAGCGGCTGAGCCTTAGAGCTCTCCAGGGGAAGGCAAAGCATTAATGAAACCTGACTCGCAAGCTCCACGTCTGAAGGGTTTGGGGAACAAGCCCCCTGAGGAGCTGGGGCTGTTCAGGCTGGGGAAGAGGAGGCTGAGGGGAGATATTGTGCTCTATGGATATCTGAAAGGTGGTTGTAGAGAGTGGGGTTGGTCTCTTCTCACTGGTGACAGGTGACAGGATGATGGGAAATGGCCTCAAGTTGCACCAGGGGGAGGTTTAGGTTGGATATCAGGAAAAAGTTCTTTGCAGAATGGGTGTGAAGCTCTGGAAGGGGCTCCCCAGGGAGGTGGCGGAGTCCCCATCCCTGAATGTGGTTAAAAATCAGCTGGATGTGGTGCTGGGGAACATGGTTTAGTGGTGGAGTGTTAGAGTTAGAGCAGTGAGGTTGGGTTGATGTTGGATTCGATGATCTTGAAGGTCTTTTCCAGCCTGAGCAGTTCTATGATTCTATGAATCACAGCCAAGGCCAGGAGCTGGTGGTGGCTCAGGGGCTTCCAGCTCGGGAATGGTTTTGGCACCTGGTCTTTGGGAGCATCTTCAGCTTCTTACTGCTGCATCCACTTCATTCTGTTCTTCATCAGTGCTGCTGCTGCTGCTGCATCTTCTCCCTGTTCTCTGTCCCTCTGTTGAAGTCAGTGATTTTATTGAGCAAGACCTGGCCCAGGAGCAGGCACAGCTCCAGCTGTAAGTGGAGCAGGAGAACAGGGTTTCTAAGGCAGGAAGCCCCAAATTCCTGATCCTCAGAGGACTGGGGTTTAAAATTATTATATTAGCACCAAGAATAAGACTTTAGCTCTGCTGCTTTTCGAATCAGTATTCACAGAGTATCTGGTTTCCAGTTTAGCTGGGTCCAGCTGCTCTATAAACCCTGGGAGATGCTCCTTGGTTCAAATCCCAGGAGGGGACCCAGTCCCTTTGCTGGGATCACAGCCTTGGACCCAGACCTCTCCAGCCTCTGTGTCCTCAAATCCAGCCAGGCAGAGTCATGGAGCAAAGCCCTGGACTGGGAACACCGGACCCAGAACAGCCACTGGAGGTGGAAATGGGACAGATGAGGGTGAAGGAGGCTGAGGAGCTGCCACAGCACAGACTGGTGAGAAATGGGGGAGTGGACACAAGGGGTGGCATGTGTGGGACCTGGGCTGGGTGATGTCCCCTCTCCAGAGGCAACAGTCACATTCACCTGGGATTGGGCCAATTTGGGGCTTTTCTGGGATTCTCAGCAGTTCTGCAGGAGCAATACTGAGCAGGGCCACCACCCCCTGCATCTCCACAGCCTCAGGGCACAGGCAAACATGGACATTGATCCATGGATGCGTTTCTGCACCCACCAGTGCCCATACAACTCATCCGTGGCTCTGGCTGCAGTCCTGGTCTATCTGTTGAGGGTTGGGGGTCCTGCTCCCCTCTTGGGTGATGCTCCAAACTGTTCTCCATTGGAATCTTCTCTCCTGGCCCAGGCTGTTTTATTCAGCCCTAAAGGATAGGAAGGATTTCAAATGGTACCAGAAACACCTCCTAGATCAGGAAGAAAAATCAAAATACTTTCAGAGGTTGATTCCATCAAAAATCCCCCAGAAAACCACGTCCAATCTTTACGTTTGGACACAGCATCAGTTACAAACCTCCTGTCCCAAAATCCAGCTGTTCATATCCACACGTGTGGAACAACAGAAATTCTTTGTCGTTGGGATGTTGAGATTAATTTGCTACTTTCTGCCTCTTTTGGTTTCTTGGGTGTCTCAACAGGTTTGAAAAAGGCCCTTTGTGGCCTCAGAGACAAGGTGCTGGGTGGGCAGCACGTCTCCTGCTCCCATCTTCCAGCACTTTAAAGCAATTCCTGCATCGCTGGGAATCGCATCCAGAATTCTGGATTTTCCTGGATAACCAGGAAAAACGGCCTGGTTGCAACCACCATATGAAGGGTACCTGAGGAAGGAGAGGCAGAGGATGGTGTCTGTGTGGGAGATGATGAATGTGGCTGCTCAGTGTAGAGAATCCATGGACTTTAAATACAGAGGAGCTTGGCTGTGACATGGGGTAGGGCCAGAACTTCCCCACGTATCCTCCCTGCACCAGAAGTAGTGGTGAAAAACTCATTTTGGTCCTAAAACTGAACATATCTGCTGGGTGTATCTAACTGGGTGTGAGGCAACCCTCTGACAGAGGAGGAAGCTCCTGCTTCCCCACGCTGGGTGAGCAACCAACACTCAGCCAACCCCACACCAAACCTCTGTGTGTAGTGTTGTCTCTCCATTAGCATCAGATGGTGGATGGACCTACCTGGACTTTGGGGACAAAAAGCCACAGCTACAACCCCACAGAGCTCGGCTTGCCCAAGGAGCCAGGAATGAGAATTTCCTCCTTTGATCCACCCCTCAGAATTCACTTTTGCTCAGACATTGGGGGTATTTTGATGGTATAAACACCCCAAGGGTTCTTGGGGGAGTGGGACGCTGGGGACCAGGGTGTTGGTTGTGATGTTGGTGTATCTGGAGCATCCCAAACATCCTCTCCACAGCTCGGCTGTCCCAAAGGGAAACAGTGACTCTTGTCCCACAGGAGGACCATCAGTGAAGAGGGAAGGAGCTTGTCTCACTCTCAGCCATTTTATTTGAATTAGCCCCAGCCCATCACTGGAATAAAAGCTGAGAGACAACAAAAGAAGAGACCAGCAGCAGCAAGTGCATGAAGAGCAGCACTGTTGTGTCTCCCCAGGTGAGCAGGAGAAGCCAGGGGAAGGGTTTTCCTTGTCTGGGAGAAGATGACACTGAGGATGACCCCAAGCTCAGCAGCATGTGGCTCATGAGGAACCCAAGGGAGCTGCTCCTGGGTCCCATCCATGGCCAGGAGGACACCGAGCAGTGGTGCTGGCCCTCCTGCAGCCCTGGTGTCACCTGTGGGGCAGAGACCCACCTCCACTGTGGGACAGGACCCTGCTGTCACCCATGGGTGGGAGCCCATGTCACAGGTGGGACATAGGACCAGTGTCACAGGTAGGATATGGGGCTGGTGTCATCTGTGGGACACGGGGCTGCTGTCACCCATGGGATGGGAGCCTGTGGCACCTGTGGGACACAAGCCTGGAGTCACTGGTGGGACAGGAGCCCATGTCACCTGTGGGACAGGGACCTGCTGTCATCAGTGAGACACAGGCCCGGTGTCACCGGTGGGACAGGGGCCTGGTGTCACCGGTGGGATATGGGCCTGGTGTCACTGGTGGGGTATGGGCCTGGTGTCATCTGTGGGACAAGGGCCCAGTATCACCCGTGGGACAGGGGCCCGGTGTCAGCGGGGGGACATGGCCCCAGTGTCACCTGTGGGACAGGGGCCCGGTGTCCCCCGTGGGACAGGGGCCCAGTGTCACCCGTGGCCCATGAGTGGCCTGTGGCCCGCGGGACACCCCGCATCCCCCGCTGCGGTGCCACCTCCGGGCCAGCCGTGCCCCATCACCCC
>VYZX01027797.1:61808-151029 GCA_013401335.1 Brachypteracias leptosomus | reverse complement strand
GGGGGGGGGGATGGAGGGTAATCGGGGGATCACTAACCTGCTTGGTGGGGGGTACACGCGAAGTTTTAAAAGTAAACAGAAAAAAAAAAATTAAATTGCATAACCTCAATCTTGCAAAACGCGTGGAGGGGAGCAGCGAGGCCGGCCCCAAAGCCGCCTGGAAAATATTAACGTAGCGGTCTCCGGTAATCCCGGGGGGCTCCGGGTGCTGTCACCGGTGTTTTGCGAGCTGTGGATGTGTCACGGAGCGCTTGTCCCTGCTCCCGGGATCTACAATAGCGTCATTTTTCAGGGGGGGCGTTGAGCTCCTAAGCCATTTTTTTTTTTTGTATTTACTTCCCGGCTGCTTATTTTTGATTTTCTTCTTCGGAGCCGGCCCTGCAGCTCCAGGATTATTTTCCCCCCAAACAGAGCGGCTCCCGTGAGCCGTACGTGTGTTTACTTCCATCACGGGATTAGCGTCTTCCAGGGCTTGATTACAGAGAAATTTCCATCCTTTTTGGCTAGAGATGGGGGTCATGTAAAAGGGAAAATCGAGCGGGCACATTTATTGGAAACTGGCCTTATTTTTGACCAAAAGCACAACCCCTCCTCACAGGGTGAGGTGTCATCTCTCCACTCAGTAATTCGGGTACAGGTGGATCCAGACACGGGCACGATAGGGATGATAGTGCCTGTTATGTAAAATGCACTTGAATGACAAACTGTAGTTTTCCATGAAACCGGTCAGGATATGGGAGGAACTGCAGGTTTTTTATTTGTTTTGACTGACCATTATATTTTGAACTGGTTTGGGCCGTGTCTGTGTTCACGGTTACATCATGTCATGTGTTGTGTACAGTGTGATTTGTGCCTCTAAAAATAAGGCGAGGGAAAAAGCCCGTTTCTTGGAGGTGGGAAAGTAGGAGACTTGAGCCGTGGCGGGTCCTGCTGAGGACAGGGACAGACACCACTTTGGGGGGGGTGTTACGTGGCCTGTGTGTGAATAACCCTCCCGCCGTAGGGATCTGTTTGTATAAAAGAAGCCTTTTCTCTTCCAAACCATATTTGTCCTTTTTATAGCCTTTGTTTTCATGGAGGAACCTCTGAAGCTCTTCCCCTGCTCTAGCGTAGCCCTCTCGAATTTTTATTTCTGGCACGGGAGCGGCGCGGGGAGCGAGGCCGCTCAATCTGATTATATTATTTCTTTAATTGAGAAGTCAGCAGCCTTTTAAACCAGCGAAGGGGGGGATGACGCAGAGTCCACCCAGGGACTGGGAAGGCAAAGCCGGGGAAAGCCCTGCCCAGGCTCCTGGGGAGCTGCATTTTGCCTCCGGAGGTCTCTGCCCTGGGCCGGCGTCACAGACCAGCAATGGGTGGCATGTTTTTTTTGGCGCGGGAGGGATGAGTATGGGGTGGTTGTTGGGGTTTTTTTTCTGGTAGCCCTGCTGCCAAGGTAGCACAGCTGTGTGGGGCTTAATGGATTGATACGCCGCAGGAGCAGTTAATTGTGGAACTCGGCTGGGATACTGTTATAGCTGATTGGTAATGATTTAGCAATGAGGGTGACTTGCGTTCCCCCTTCTGAGGTGATAAAGCAGCAGATGACCGGGCAGATGTGGTTCTGTGCTTCTCTTAGGCTTTTTGGGTGTCCCCCCCCCACTCCCTCCTTTTTTTTTTTTTTACTTTTTTTAGCGCTGTATTTGAGTTTCATTTGCTCTCGGAGATCATCCGGTAACTGGAGAACTGGTGAAATTGTGACATTGCTCAAGTCGGGGGTGAAAACTGAGCAGTCCTTTGACCAAAGTCACTTCCTTTTGCCCTGTTTATAACTGTGTGTTTGTGAACGCAACTGCCGTTATCTAATGAACCCTCCAAACAAAGACTGTCTCTGGAGTTTCAGCACTCCACCCTTTTTCTGCTCAGGCAGCAAGTGGTCTGTGTCCTTAGGAACCTCCAAAGACTTTTCCAGGGAGGATAAGACTTAATTTATAGCAAGGTAAAGATAAGGCCCAAGGACTTCTTAGGCCCTAGCAAGGCAGGGAACGGGTGAAGCTTGGGCAGGGGGGGAAAGGGGTGAGGAGCACATGTTTTGATTTGTGGGCCTCCCTCCCCCTTCCATATAATTCTCCTCTGGGAAAGTATATTTTTCTGAAATTGTTTTTCAGAGTAGGTCAGTGATATCTCTGCCCATCTCCACTTAACAGCACCTGAGTTTGGTTTTTTTTTTTCTTTTTTTTTTTACTGGCCTGTCTGGGGAAACAGGTGGGACAACTTAGGTCAGATGGGGATTTAATTCAGGGGAAGCTTCTCAGGTGGATCACCTATGGATCCCACCAAATCATCAGAAGTTCTGCACGGGGGCCCCTCTCCAGAGATTCATTGTCTCATTAAAAAGAGCCTGGTGGTGCTGGGGGGGTCAGGATGGCAGGTGATCTGAGCAGCACAGTTTCCGTTGCTGTATTTTATAAATACCGTGTCCCTGCTCCTCACTTCCAGGAATACAATGTCTGTCTGGAACCCAGAGCAGAGAGGACCTCAACGTGCTGCTTTGCTTTGAGAATCCTTCCTTGTCAAGAGTGGTTTGGCCACGTCTTTGGGGATGCAGTTTTCTGTAACAAATCCTTTAAATTGAAAGAAAGGTTTTCTGTTTTTTCTCAGCTGGGCAAGGAGTTGTCATTCTCAAATCAGCACAAGCCCTGGTGGTGCAGGGCTTGAGTAAACATAATTCCATTAAACCCCACATCTGTCCTCTCCGGCCTGAGTTCAGAGCCGTGGGTTTGGGAGAGGATAGTTTGGATAAGGGCCTGTTCAGGTTTCAAAGAAAGTTAGAAAATAAGTGTGATTCTCCCCCTGCTTGAACTGCTGTCAGCAGACAACTGCCAGAGGAGAGCTCAGCTTGGAGAAGGAGGCAGACGGTGAAATGGGATATGCTAATAGCTGCAAAGACTTAATTCTGGAGGACAGAGTTTTGACAGCGCCGTACCTGGATTTAGTGATGAAACCACAGTGGTTATCTAATGAAACGAGGGAAAAGGGTAACAAAATCTCCTCTCAAGAAGGGGAAATGGGAGTAGCTGTCAGTAACAGGCCCCATCATCTGTGCCTTAGTTAATCTCTTGCTGCAAACTTTTTTTTTTTGCAGAATGGGTGGGAAGACAAGAGGTTTAGAAACCCTATTGGAAAACAAAAAGTTTAATTGAAATATATTCATCTGTCCTGGGAGCTGCTTTGGGCCTCAGAGGCATTAGCAGAAGATGGACCATAAAGATTTCTCATTTTCAGCCCTATCAAATGTGGGGAGTTCTCCCTCTGAAATGTTTATAGCTTCCTGTTGAGGTCTGCAGCAAGAGAAGATATGAGGGAAAGGTTACTAGGAAGTTGCTTGACACTAAATGAGAAACAGCAAACTGAGCTCAGGCTGTAATTATGGCTCATAAAAAGTGAACCTGTGATGTGTGATTGAACATCACCTTCTATTAAACGAGTATCTCTGTCCTGGAGTTCGTGTCACCTTGTTTGGAGTTGCTGCCGTGGCAGTCTGTGGATTGTTCCCTCTCCCCTGAGATCCCAGGAGCAATAAAAGCTGAGATCTGCAGTTAGCTGAGCATACGTGTCCTGGAGAGCTCTGGGATGAACTCCATTCAAAATAAGGTATTTAAACTCAGCTGGGGGCGAGTCCACCACATTGGGCAGGGATCTGCTGATGGAGATGTTTAATTCTGCTCCTCTCCTGCTCCTCCTTCTTGAGGACATGACCAGTTAAGGCAGGGGACTCTGGAAGACTTTTTGTAGTAACAGTCTAAAATATACTTCTAAAATACAAAGTATTAAGGCAATGCCATATACAGGGTGGGGGGAGTCTTAAAAGTTTTGGTAGCAATTGTCTGTTTTTGAGCAGAGGTTGGTGTGGCTGCACCTAGTGAATGAAAATGTGTCTTTAAAATTAAAAGGCAATTCTGGTTTTTTGTTTAACTTGCTCCCTGAGTCCTGAGTTCAGGTTTTCATATTTCCTGGGCAACTTGCCCAGATTATGCGAAAGAAAAACAAATCTTTCTGATACTGGATGGGGGGAGACCTGGATTTCACAATTAAACCTTTTTTTTTTTTTTTTTTTTTAGTTAGACTGCTCCTTTATGCAGATGCCCCATTATGGTTTTATAAACGACATTTCTTTTTATTTGACTGTAAACAGCAACTTTGTTCTGAGGAGTGACTTAACACCAGTGAGTATTTTTATCTCCAGCCACTCTCCATTTTCCAGGTGAAGGCATTCTTGGAATTATTCAGATTTCCAGACTTGATAGGGGAAATGACAGTTAATCTTGTTTTGTGGCTTTTGTTTGTTGGTTTTTTTTTTCCTGACATCATATTGATAAAATTTTCTCTGCCTCTGATTACACAATTGATTTGTTTTATTTATATCCAGTGAGAATCCACAGGCATAAGAGGAAACTTCTTGAAGGAGGCCCCAAGTTGGTGCTTAGAGTTGACCAGAAGCTGCTGCCTCTTGTACCAACCAGCAAGTGGAAACAGCAGCTTTTATTTTAATCTTGAGAGCTTCTGATCGGAAACAAAGGCCATAAAAGTGGAGCTCAGTAATATCTTTCTTATTTGCTCCAGTGCCTAAGTACCATTCCCTGGGATGTTCTTAATATTAACATCCTTATTTTTCCCAGGCAGATTAGGTGTGAGTCTGCAGTGTTAATATACATGGAAGGTACTTGTGTATATATTGTAAAAATCTGTGATTCTTATGGATGTTCTCAACCTTTTTTTCATTAATATTAAAAAAAAAAAGCAGCATTTCCCAAATGCAGGTTGTTTTAAGTGTACAATCCACCAAACTGCACGAGAGCTGCCTTATCAATAAGTGTATTATCCTGGGCTCGCCTGTCACGTCCCCTTAATTAAAGCTTGGAGAGTTTCTTCTCCTGTAAATCTCTCTCCAAACGGGTAAACATCTGTCTTACAACTATAAAACGATGAAAGGTGATAACTGAAGGCATGTAGAGGATCTGTTATGCATAACAGGTAGAATTTTTGGTAGATGTATGGGGGTTTTTTGTGCAGAAAATATTTTGTAGGGCTCAGGGTGGTGAGTCCCTGCATTTTAAGTTGCTCTGGTGGCTGAGGTTTGGAGCACAGATGATGTATTTCAATGGCACAGTGAAGTGTATAGAGTTTTTATTTGGGTGAGTTTGGGTTTTATTGTGTTGTATGTTTTCTTTTTCTCTGAAAGATTTTTGTAACCACACGAACTGAAGAGTCTTGGTTGGTAGTGGGGGAGGAGAGGGGAAGTGGGAATCAGAATACTCACTTCCTTCAGGGTGGCTTTGCCTTCACTGCCTCTTAATGCAGCAGCACCTTTGTGTAAGTGTCCTCTGCAAACCCTGAGGGCCTTGGAGGTGAAGGAGCTGGTGGGTTCATGTAGTCAGTTGAGGGGAGCATCTCACACAAGTTATTTGCCCTTTACGTGGGTGTTGAACTTCAGTCTCCGCGTGACCACCTGTAATCTCCTCTGTCTTCAGCTCTTGTGCAAGGGGTAGGACAAGGGGAGTGTGCCCTGGTGGGTTGGGGCAAGTGCCTTGTAGGAGGAGAGCTGGGGAAGTGAGGAGGACTTGCAGCCACTCTAAAGAGCATCCCAGTGTGGTTTGGCACGTGATGAAACTAGACAGTGTCTGCAGGAATTCTGGAGAGAATGTCAAGGGTTTAAGCTGTAATTCAGGGAATATAAATAGGCCAGGTAGCTGTGTGTGTGTCACTGAGGGGTGGTGGGAGGGATCAAATCATAGAATCATTTAGGTTGGAAAAGACCTCGAGGATCATCAGGTCCAACCTTTGTCCAACATCTCCCTGACCCCTAGACCATGTCTTGAAGAGGTCGTGTAGCCAGGAGGGTTCAGGGCTTGGTGGCCTGAGGAGGGTGGTCATGGAGGTACTGATGTCTGTGAGACCTGCTGGTGGGAGGGATGGAGAGCCCTTCAGGAGAGGAACTGGAGCCAGTGTTTAGATGGGTGCACAAAGGAGAGGCTGTTGATACCTCCTCTACCCAGGACTCAGAGCTCCCCTCATCTTCTCATGACCCTCACTGGAAGCACAGGTGCCTGCTCTCTCCCTGTGAAACCCTGTCACGAAGATTTCAGAGAACAAAAACTTCCTGTGTTCGTTTTGGGTTTGTTTTCTGAGGTGTTGCCCAAAATCACGTGCTTGGAAAGGCAGTTCTCCTTTCAAGGCCTGGTTGTAAAATTGGGTTTTTAAAGCAGACAGTCTTGAATAAGTCAGCACGGTGGAGGATTGTTTTCAGGGGTGCGGTGACCCGATAGCTGCTCGGGGGTATAGTGTGACTGGGCCCGTTCCTCGTGCCTCTTCTAACATCCCATCGTTGCCTCTGTGTTTAAAAAGCAGGAAGAGTTTGGATGTTGATTTAGTTGATGTGGAGTTGGGTGAAGCCACCTGAGAAGCCTGGTGACTTTCCTCCCTCGCTGGCCTCATGTGCACTCCTCGGGAGGCGAGGGAGGGTGGACGAGTTACGGTTACCCTCTTTTTACCTTCTCACTAGAGCCTTTCAGCTTCCCTCTGTTAATTAATGCTAACTGCTCTGGCAGTGCTCTAGTTTTAAGGTGAAAATGAAGAACGTGCTTGTGGATTTTGAGTATTCTCTTCAGACACGTTGAAAACACCACGTTGGCCCTTCCAGAAGCAGCTCCTTTTGGGTCTTCCCAAGTGATGTCCAGCATGAGGTGTTGTGTTGTGGCTGTGGAAGGCAGGGCTGGAGCTTGTGCTGCAGCAGATGCTGTGGTGGTGGAAGTTAGTCTGACAGTGGTCTAGGAGGAGGAGCTTCTTGGTCACATGCATGCCAAGTGCTGGGAGTTGTAGGCCCTTAGTGAAGACATGCTGACAGAAGGGACCTGTGGGTGCTCCCATCAGTCTGCTCATATTGATGGGTGAAAACAGTCTGGGGAGACCTTGCCAGCATGGTTTGAGTCCTGGGCAGGTAAAAGATTCAGGATAATTCTTGGAATTACTGTCAAAATCCTCAGAATGCTCTGAAAGTTCCCCAGACTCTGTCCATGTGAATGACCTTTGGTTTTTTTATTCCTGCTTTCTGTGGTCAGGTGCTTTACAGCCCTCTCCCCTCCAGTTCCTTGTTAGGAAGAAATTCCTGCTAAGTGTAATAGTAAAACTTAGAAATGAAAGGGGAACATGCTTACAAATGCTCCTTAATGTTTTTTGGTTTTTTTTCCAAGGGTTGCTCATAAGAGTAGAGATGAATTCAGTGTTAGAAGCAGCAGTGCTGTCTAGCATGCAGGTAGTTTGTAAGGACTTAAATTTAAAAAAATAAAAATACACCCAATAACTTTTGGAGGTCATCTTTAAGCCACTAGAACAAAGCCTTATTCTTAAGGAAGGCTTTCCAGGCTTCCCAAGTATTTTAAATGCTGTTCACCCCACTACAAGTGAAGCCAAGGAGGGCTGCAGCAGCTGAGTAGGAGGATTTTCTTTTCTAAAGAACATGGTGGAAAAGGCAGTTAAGAAAGTTTTGCTTCCTCTACTTTTTTTTTGGCATTTCTACTTCTGTTAATTTAACTGAAGTTGACACCCTACAGATTTACTCTGAAACACTGTTCAGCCTAGGTAGGCTCCTCAGTGTGGTGCAGAGATGTTCATGAAGAATCATCCCATTCAGCACCAAGTGCAGGTTTTTGCAGCTTTTTTGCAGCTCAGGTATTTTGTGAGCTGCTCTTGATACCTTGCACTGCTCTGGTGGGAGCTGTGGTAGAAGCTGTGGTGGAGAGCACTGGTCCAGAGCCTTCCTCTGGGAGACTCCAGCATGTTCCTGCAGAACTGAGAGTACCCATTAGGAGCAGTCATTCCAAGGGTACGTGTCTCTGTAGGGAAGGTCTTGGTTGGAGGCTGGAGTGGGGGAAGCTCTTTATTCTGACAGTCTTCCTCCCTCCTCTCCCAAGGGTGTCTTAGCTACAAGTGGAAAGTTCCCTGCAAGTTCCTTTTTTTTTTTCCTTTCCTCCCCCAATAGTCATGTTCAGCCTTTATTTATGGACCCAAATGGTGACTCAAAGCTGTTTTCAATGAGTGTGCAGTAAATTTTTAGGCATGCAATATCCTTTTTTTCAGTAAGGACAAGGTGTAGTTGGTTACAAAATATGCTGAGTTCTGTCAACGGGGGATTTGTGAAGTGTGAACCCACCTCTGATGTCTCCATACTTCCATTACATCAGCTTTAAGGGGGTTTGTTATCGGTCTATGAGTGTCCTTTCTGCCCTGTTGTCTTCACCAATTCTAGTTAGGTGACAGAGGAATTAGTTAGCAAGGCTGCAGATGGTCTGAACTGTAGACCAGGAGTCTTCCAGTTGACCAACGTACATACTCATTTGGAACCAGACAGAGCAGATCTCTCTGAGCCTGTTCTCTGGGCCTTCCCTCCATGGGGGTGTGGGTTTGGTTCTCTAACTCATCTCTGACTTCTCACAAAAATTCAGGTTTTAGTACTCTTGTGTTTTTTTGTCTGTGGTCCTTGCTCTGGGGAAGCACCTGGTCTGGCACTGGGGAGCAACTGGTGCAGCTGGATGAGGCTGGAAACAAAACTGGCTGTGAAATTCTGCTCATCCAACATATTCAAACTTGAGATAGTCCTCGCTCTTGCTGTAAAGCAGTATATTAATTTGGTCATTGGGGTGTGTTAATGAACAGCTACAACAAGCTTATGCAAATTTATGTGAAATTAGAGGATTGGATAATCAGGCAAGAGATCAGGGCAACTTCTTATTAAATTTACATTGAAATAGCTTGTGAAGGTGTGAGATAAATCTTGCAGCAAAAGGAAAATAAAGTAACAGTTGGCACAGCCTGTGCTGTGGGTTATGGGAGTGCACTTGAAAAGAGGCATTAAACAACACTGAGACTTCTAGTGATAAAGAAAGTAGATAAATGAGCAGAAAGCTGAAGGTGAGTGGGTGGGAAACGGTGACAGTGTCCATGAATGGAAGGTCTTTGGTTCTTCCTCTTAACTTGTTTGATCTGGTTGAGTTAAACTGTGGCTTGTTACAGTCAGTGTGGAACTGCTCTGTCATGGTCTGCGGGTGGGTTAATCTTTATCCATGCTCCTGAAAGAGAAATGGGAATAGCTAACACTGGAAACCACCTGGCTAGTCGGAAATGGACTTCTGGGAAAGTAGGGCCCTAAGCACCAGGGAAAGGGCTTTCTTCCAACCCAAGGCCTTCAGGGAGGCGATGGGGTTTCTTTAGCCACTGGGAGTTTAAGCATATGGAGATTTGTTCCTGTCTCTGTTACATGTTAAGGTTCTAATTTGTCATTTTTAACACACCTGAGCTGGCAGGAGAAGCAGTGAAAACAGTTTTATAGACATAACTCAAGGATTGGGGGTTGGACTAGATGATCTCTCGAGGTCCCTTCCAACCCCTAATGTTCTGTGGTTCTGTGATTTTAAAGATGAAGTTGGTGAGCTGCTGACATGAAGAAGTAGGTGTAACCAGGGCCAGACCTTTCATGAAGATCCGGAAGGGTGCTGGTGTGCTGGGTGGATGGACTGAAAGATGAGAACAGTAGTTACAGGCAGGCAGTAGCTCTGGGAGATCCTGAGGACCAGCTTGTGTGTTGCTGCTTCTGCTTTTAGCTGCCTGGTGCCCGGAATACTCTGCTGGGCACAGGGGTGATGGTCACGGGGGGACGATGATGCTGAGCGTGGAGCTTGCGTGGCTCTACCGGGAGCGCCGAGTCGCTGCATCTCACGGCAGCTGTCAGTCTTATTTGTTTTATTTCCCCCAAGTGCAGTGCCTAACTCTCTTTTCCCTTCCCTGCAGGCTGCCCTCGGGAGAGGCAGTGGGAGGCAGTGGAGCTGGCCTCGGCACCGGGAGAGGCTGGACTTCCCGTCTCTCTGTGCTGAATGGCTGCGATGGCGCCCGCTCTCACTGACGCAGCAGCTGAAGCTCACCACATCCGATTCAAGCTGGCTCCCCCGTCCTCCACCTTGTCGCCTGGCAGTGCCGAGAGCAACGGCAACGCCAACAGCATCCTCCTGGCTGCCAACGGCACCAAAAGGAAAGCCCTTGCTGCGGAGGATCCCAGTCTAGATTTCCGAAACAACCCCACGAAGGAAGAGCTGGGCAAGCTGCAGCCGCTCGTGGCCTCTTATCTCTGCTCGGATGTAACATCTGTCTCTTCAAAAGAGCCTCTGAAGCTGCAAGGAGTCTTCAACAAGCAGACAGTCCTTAAATCTCATTCTCTCTTATCTCAGTCCTTCTTGAAAACAAGTGATCTGTTGGGGAGGCAGCCAGTGTTGGAATTCACTTTGGAGAATCTAAAAACAATGAGTACCAATAGCCAGCCACCTCTCCCGCAAGCGCCCGTGAATGGCTTGGCCAAGAAATTGGCCAAAAGTACCAATTCAGACCATGAAAACTCTAGTTCTCTGAATGGTGGGAAGTGTGCTCCTCCTGCTGCTGCCCTCCCGGGTGTTGACTATAATGCAGGAGGTTCTCAATTGGGGGACTTGAAGACCGGGTTGACCAATTGCACTCTTCCACACAGAAGCCTTGATGCAGAGCACACGACTCCGTTTAGCAATAATAGCACTGCAAACAAATCTTCCCTTAATTCCACGGAGCAGCAGCGGGTGCTCGAGGGTGGCAGTGGGGAGACTAGGTTGCCCGGTGTTGCTGGTCACTCTGACTTTGGGAGCAGTAAGTTGGAGGAGCAGAAACCTTCTCTGTTGGCCGGTCACCACAGTGCTCTCGACTCGGAGATGAGGACGAGGGCATTGCTCCGACGACAGGCAGACATTGAGAACCGTGCCCGCAGGCTGCAGAAACGCTTGCAGGTGGTGCAGGCGAAGCAGGTGGAGAGACACATCCAGCAGCAGTTGGGTGGCTTCTTGGAGAAAACTCTGAGCAAGCTTCCAACTTTGGACCCCCTGAGGCATCGGAGCCAGCTGATGTTGACCAGAAAAGCAGAAGCAGCCTTGAGGAAAGCTGCGAGTGAGACAGTTACTTCAGAAGGCCTAAGCAGCTTCTTGAAGAGCGACTCAATATCGGAAGAACTGGAGAGATTCACGGCCAGTGGAATGGCCAACTTGAGATCCAGCGAGCAGGCGTTCGACTCGGATGTCACTGACAGCAGCTCGGGAGGAGAGTCTGACGTTGAGGAGGAGGAACTGACCAAAGCAGACCCAGAACAACCCCACGTACCACTGTGAGTAGCAGTTGTGCTTTGCTTACCTCCGGTGTGGGGAGAGCGAGGTGAAAGGTGGCAGATGGAAAGTCTGGTTTTTGTTGGGAGTGCTTCTATTTGATGGGCTTCGATCAAAGAAGTAATTGTTGAAACTAGTGTGGTGTGATTTGCAGCACACTTCCTAGTTGGGGCAGCAACACTGAAGATAAAATTCTTTGTGCATGTGGTAGTTGTTGCTATTCTTGTGGAGCAGCAAGTCCTGGAAATGCTGGCTGGCTGGAGTGGTGCAAGCAGGCTGCAGATAGAACCTGAAATACTCTGAACAGATCCCTCCATGATGTGTTGGACCTGTCCCCTAAAATGAAACATTTGGTTTTTTGCAATGGGAATCTTTGTTGTAAACCAGTTATGCCAGGCTGAATCTTTGTAGCTAACAGCTTACTTGTGACCTGGGAGTTGTGCTTTGTGTTAAAGGAGCTGCCTGGAAAAAAGACCCTGAAAAGGTTTGGTTCAAGTGCCAGTGGAAGTGTGAAGTGAGTGTGGTTGCTTCTTGAATCTTGGGAAATTATTGTTGGGAATTGTCTTCTCGTCTGTGAGTTGCACTAGATGATGACAACAGCCTCCTAATTATGTTGTTAACTGGGTGCTGTTTGCATAAGTAGTAGGTGTCAGTTTGTGTGCGGAGGATGAAGATCCTTGTCAAGGCAGAAGGTCTTGGGACAAGTCAAGGAAGGGAAATTTTTCTTGCAAACCCAGGAATTTTCCCTAGGAGTGCATATCATGGTATTTTGCCCACATCTCTTAAAAGGCCATCTTCTGTGTCTAGTCTGTCAAATCCTGCTTGCATCAGTCGATGATCTCTTTCACCTTGATGGACCTATTGACCTTAAACCTTGGACTGGGAAGTGCAGCCACAGTCAACAGAAAGCTTCTTGCAGCAGTCACAGGGGTTTGGAATGTGGACAGCTTTCTGATGGAGGCTGGAAATAGCCACCAGGACCTTTGCATACCTGCACGGTTCTGGGTCTGCTCAGATCTCTGGGGAGAAATAACCTGGTATATTTTGATACCTGTTGTCCAAGGTAATGTTAATGCTGGTTCTGGATGTGAACAGTGTGTGTGCTTGGTAACTTCAGCATCCTCCCTAAACACACTCATATGGAGGAGTGCTGATAAACAGATGTTACAGCTCTTGAATATTGAATTCCAGCTAAATGTCACATCATGTTTTGGGATGTTAGCATCGGATGGATTTCTGTATGTGAAGACTTAAATGTGGCAGGAGTTTGGCTTCTCCCCGTGCAGAGCTAGTAGCTGAGCATGGGATCCCTGCTGGTGGGACATAAAGGCCTTTTTGGGCTATTGGAAAATAAAGTTTAATAACTTCAGTCCTGTTCTAGAATGTCCACAAATTTACTGTTGGGATTAGTAGTAAAACTGCATTTATGAGTATTAGTTATGAGAGGAGACATTTGATTAAAACTCTGTCCAAAGCAGTGTTGTATTTCCCATGCTGTGGGTTTTGTAGATTCACGTGTGTCTAGCAAAGTGAAATTTCTTTACCACTTAATCTTAATCCCAAGAGGAAGTGTGGTATTGGGAGCCTGATGTGTGAAATTCTTTGCTGACTTTCCTGCCCTTTGTGTTCATCATGCCTTTACCTTCCCCAGCCTCCTGAGCACTCGTAAAAAGCCAAAGGTTTTTAAAGCTCATGAGAAGAATGCTCCTTGCATTGTCTGTAGGCTCAGAAGCTGGTGTGTATGCATCCTGGCATCTAGGCCAGGCCCACCAAACCTCCTTTAAAGTCGATGCCTGTGGGTATTTAGTAATTAGTCTTCCCAGCATTGACTGTCCTGTTGGTATGAGCGCTTTGACATTGGTCTCACGAGCTCTGGCATTACTGGGGTTGAGGTTGAGTACATGTTTGTGCTTGTTAGTGAAGCTCCTCGAGCTCCAACCTGAAGAGCTGGTACGAGCATCTGAGTAGATCTAAATATCCCTCTTTCCAGTGCTGAGAGGCAGGAAGGGGAAGAGTTGGACTTTCCACTGGGAAGCTGCCTTGGGCCAGCTCATTGTACAGAACCATTGTCTGATGTTTGTGTGAGCACAGAGCAGCAGAGGGTTTCTTCAGGGTTGTTCAAGTATGGCTGGATTTTGCAGCTTGTTGAGCTCGCTTATTAGAAGGAAGATGTTTACCCTGATTATTTTAATTTTGGTAATGAGACAGAATATCTTAATGAGGTTAGAAACTTCTGTTGTTGGCATTGCTAGGCTGTGTATTGCTCCTGGGTGTCCCTGCCTTTCCCCAGAAAACTGCTTCCTTGCTTCTAGACCTTGTAGCTTGCTTGCAATAAGTGGCCAGGTCCCTGACTGCCTCTGGGATTCAAGTAGAAGCATGCAAAAGAAACAAAGACATGTTTACATCATGCTTAGATAAGAGCTGACCTTTGAGTTTTTCTGGCATGGTGGCATTCCAGAATCTCTATCTGGTCAAGGACAGACTTCGAAGCGTTTGTACTGTTGTGGCCTGTCTGATCTTGGCTGTGGAGCAGCATCTCCCTGAGGAATTGCATCTGTTCAGTGGCACTGGGGATCTCTCAGAACTCGGTAGGTTGTTCTAAAGCCCTCTCAGCCCTGCTGCCCAGGAAGGTGCTGTCACTCAGGTGCATAACCAGGCCACCATGTAATGCATAAACAAAGCAGGGAGGTATCGTTACACCTCTGCTGGGAAGCTCTGCCAGGGATGGGCTTGGTTTAACAAGGTGCTCTTGATTCTCTTGCAGCTGATGGGGAAAGCAAGCTCGTGCAGACAGGGTTGGGTTGGTTCATGATGCATTTGTGGATTGATGTGGCTCAAGGACCACCATGTTGTGCTTCGTTTGCTGCCAGATTAATAACATACAACTCTTTGCTTCCAAGCTAAGATCCTCTTACGTGTCGCTTCAGCAGCTTGTGCAGTGGCAGGGTGAGGATCAGGAGGAGCTTTGCCTCTGCTTGGTGGTGACGAAGGCAGGTTGGAGCCTCCCGTGGAGAATTGTCCTGAGCTTCTGTGGCTGGGTGTGGCCATGGGCAGCAGCCATCTGCGACTGTGAAACCTGTGCTGCTCTGAAAGGGCCCCAGTGCTGTTGTCAGCGTGGTAGGATCAGGAACTGCTGTTTGTGAAAGGTCAATCAGAGCAGGACGTGTAGATTCCTCCCAGGGCTGGAGGGCCTGGGCTCTGGCTTAGGTGGCCAAGGGATGGTTTAGCAAGTAACCAAAGTCTTGGTGTTTTGTGGCCCTGGACTAGCACATCTAAGTAGGAAATACTTCATCTGGCTTGTGCGTCTCGTTTCAGGCTGGTTGATTACT
The DNA here is from genome assembly GCA_013401335.1 of Brachypteracias leptosomus. Classification (NCBI taxonomy): domain Eukaryota; kingdom Metazoa; phylum Chordata; class Aves; order Coraciiformes; family Brachypteraciidae; genus Brachypteracias; species Brachypteracias leptosomus. The sequence continues at coordinate 136,493 of VYZX01027797.1, read as the reverse complement.
TTGGTTGTCTTGTGTTTCACTGTAGACTAGTTTCACCAGAATTTATCAATTATTTCTGGCTGATTAGTTACCTCTGGTGAGCAGCAACATAATCATTAGCTGGTGAGTGGTATGTGATTGAGTCTCTGCACTCCCCAACTTCGGTCTGTGCACCATGGAAAAACTTTCTGAAAAGGCAGTGAAAACAAATATTTAATTGGAACTTATCTTCTAGTTCAGGTTTCTTATCTGGAAAGCCACTGTTTTGATGGGGTTCCATCAAGCTGCTGAGAGTGAGCTGCAGTTCCTGGTGACTAACTTCTCACAGCACCTCCAGTGTGTTCAGTTGTGGTTGTTATGATGCCTGTGGCCATGATGCCTAAGCACACTTCAATTATCCTCATTTACTGGTGGGAAATTGCTGGACTTTGAGTAGTAATGAAGATTTCTCACTAAGAAGTGCTTTTGTCAGCACTAATTTCAAAGTCTTGTGTTGGAGAGGAGTGTGTGTGGCACTTGGATCAGCGGCTGGTTGGGAGGGAGTTGCGGTTGGTGCATCAGTTGACTGAGAAATAAGATTTAGAAATTCTGATTTTCCTCCCTTGATGGTATTTTTCTAGTGAGAGCATGACAAGTAAGCCTGTATCTCAAGGGCTGTTAAGTAGCATTTCTCAAGTTGTGCCTTCATGGAGCTGTAGTTGAGAAGCAAAGCCCACACTGGGGACTAAGGACACTTCTGCTGGTCACAAACACATTTCACTAACTCTGATTTATGCAGAACAGTCCTAGATGTTTGTCTTCACTCTTTATGACTTTTTCAGTTACCTGCTTGGCTTTTTGTGGTGGTTTTCTTGTTCTTCTAGCTGTGCTTGTAGGTACTGACAAGGGCTTAACCTTCTATTTTTCAGCTATTTGTGAAAACTTAGGTCTGTCATACCTGAATTGCTTGTAATCCACACTGCTCAGCAGCAGCAATATGTTGGTCAAGAGAGATGTCCCTCAAGTGTCTTTCAGTTGGGAAGAGAGAGAGCGAGCAAATCCTGAACATGTTCTTGCTTTGCATTTGAAAGCAGAAGAGCAGAGAGCAGTTCATTGTTCAAAAATGCTTAATCAGGTATCCACAGTAAGTAGGACACTGCAAGTCTCTCTTGCTTTTAAGAAAAGAGGGCAAGTGAGAACACTGAGAAAGATCTTAAGAAAAAGGAGTCAGTTATTTTTCCAAGAAATGATGGTCACAGTGCATGTTTTATAGATACAACAGATGTCTGATAAGTTGTTTCTGACTTATTTGAGTCTTGATCTTCACGCAGACCTCACTGGGGTGGAAGGGAAGTTCTCTGTAGGTACTTGCCTTCCCTTGGTTAAGGCAGTGCTGTTGGCTTTCATCCTAGAGGGAGTTTGATTTGCTCTAAATTTATCTTCCCAGTTGAAGTCCCAGCAGAAGTGACCAGCACTCGGTGCTGGGTTGTGTCTGTGAAGGGTGACAGTGGAGCTGGGAGCTGTGGTGCAGGAGAGTGTTTGGATTTGGTGTCAGGGCTGTTAAATGCAGACAGAGCATCCTTCTGCATCTTTCTTGCAGATACCTTTAGGGCTCTTGCAGGATTTTGGGTTGTTCTGCTTGGAGTCTGATCCTCCCTGCCTGTTTCTTGGGCTGTGGGGCTGTGCTGGGCTGGTGTGTGATAAAGGGGAGGACTGGAAATGATTTGATGTCGGGCAGTACCAATAACTGCACCTTGTCTCTATAGCCCAGTGGGGCAGTGAGTAAGAAGGGGCTTTAGTTCAGAGTTTTTAGGACTTGTGGGTGACACCCTGGGTAGGGTTGCATAAATAATTGCTTGACTTTTCATTGGAAAAAAACCTGTCACAGCATCTGAAACAGCAGGAAAAAAATGTTTGTGAAGTTTGTGCATGTGAACCAGCATTAAAAACCCAGAGCAGCGACCAGTCCCCTCTCCTGCCATCTCAGTGAAAATGAAGTTGGTGTCTGAGCGAGGGAAAGGGGGCCCCATTTAGAGCTGATCTCTAATATTGGAGCCTAATATACTGGTGTGGGGGATGGGGAAAAGACTTTTGTATTGCATTACACCAGCATCTGTGAGCAGCTCCAGTGCAGGGCTGTGTTTTGATCCTTAATACTGACACAAGACCAAAAACCCACACTATGGCTACGGTTAAAACTGCAGCAATAGCCAGCATAGCCTCCCTTAAAGACACTCCAAAGGTGCACTTCACAGATGGGTTCTTCCTCCTGAAAGATTAGGTTTCATTATGCAGTACCATGGGCTTCCCCCCCCCTCCTTTGTTCTCTCCTCCAGCAGATACAGTCCTGGTTGCTCTCGCTCGGCAGCAGCTCCGCGCTAGACTCCAGCTGGGGGAAAAATGTTTTCCTTGCTAAACTGGCACTACCCCAAGAGATTTTTCCACGGAGAGTGTTTTGGGCACACCCTGGATATGGTGTGTTTTGCAAGTGTCTGGTTTCAAAGGCTTGGAGAGCTGGGTGGCTTTGCTGGGCCGGCCTCAGGTGAAATGCTTTAGGTAGGAGAGAACTTGAAACATTGACTTAGGTTTTACTTGCTGGATTTTGGAATGAAAGGAAGGACTTAAAAATACAAATAAGGGAAGGCCTCTGTATTGACCAGTAATTCAGCTGGGAAGTGGAAAGAGAAACTTGGATTTTAGTTGAGTGTGTTGTAGTTGCCCTTCATGTCTCTGGGAATGGTTTGAGGCTCCACTGTCTTGGAGTCATCTCAAACATCCTCTGGTTGTGGCTCTGTGTGTTTGAAAGACCTGCCAGTGTGCTCCTTGTGTATGTAATGAAATGGTTTGCTTAAGTAATAGCCAGCTCTTGGGGTTTTTTTACTTCCCCCCCCCCCCTCTGACCTTCTCTGTGATAAGGTTACTTTGTGGAATGCCTGCTCCAGCTTTGACCTCAGCACTGAACAAGCTATTTATGGGAAGGGTACCTGGCACGGGCATACTGAGCTAAGGATCTGTTAATGGTGCCTGGGATTTCCCTGCAGAACACACTTTTTCATTGCATTGCATCACATCAGCAGTGAGGGGGATGATACTTGAGGATATTTAAAAGGAGACAGAGACTTGTGCTGCTGAGAGCTTAAATTCACCAGTTTGATGATGAAGACAAGGTGTCTCAATAATTCTGCTGCCAGTTGGCCATGTTGAAGGCAGCTCTCTTGTCCACACCTCCCCAAAACCAGCCTCCAACTTCCAAAACACCCTTGTTGAGCAGCTGCCCGTAGCTGGTTATTGTGCCTGGGCAGGGAGGTCACCTCAGTGGTGCATTTAAAGCTCTTCTGTTAGTTGGAAGCAGTCAGGTTAGTGGAGGTGAACAACTTGGCAGTTGGCTGCTTGCTCCCCAGTCAGTGCTCGTGGGCAACCATGATGTCTCAGCTGCAAAACGAGATGTTCCTGTGATAGAGGTGACAGAGCTGGGCTGGCACATCCCGTGACACTTCTGGAGCAGATCAATTTGTGCTGCCTTATGAATGAGCATAACCTTTCCAGACACGTTTAATTCTCTGAGATACTGAACCCATTTTAGAGTTCCAGCTCCCTTTATCTGTGAAATACGTGGGGCTTTACTGGGTAAAAGAAATAATTGGAGTTGTCTCTCTCTGATAGAGTGGAACAGTCGGGGAGGAGTGGGAGAAGGGGCTGGTGTTTGACACACATCTCACCATAGTTTCTGGTCTCTCCAGCACCAAGTTTGTCAGATAGTTTTAATGTCATTTCTCTTCTTTAAAAGTGCCTCCCAACAGGGTGGGTTTGTGCAATGTGACTTCATTTGGTTGCTTGCTTAATAAAATATTCAGTAATTTAAAGCAACACACACACAAAAAGAACAAAAATACAGCCCCCACTCTAATGGTGACTTTTTGTTAGGCTCAAAACATTTGGCCATTGAATTACCAGAAGAGGGAAATAAGGATGATCAGGGGTATTCCTTATGCAGCAGAGCTTTAGGCTTTTATTTGTGACATTTTAGCAGTTTCCATAGTAACATGTAACGATGTTGTGAGAAGTGTTGCAGGGATTTTCTTTATATAAGGGAGGGCTTTAAAATATTAATGGAAGGCAGTGTGAGTTGGAGGGAAGTCTAATGGTGTTTTCTGTTGGGAGCAGAAAAATTGATGCTAGGTAAAGGAGAGTGTTTTGATGCATTGTCAGGAGTGAGCAGCCATCTGTAGATTGAGCTTGTCTTGGCCAGCAAACAGAAAATAAGAGAACTTCAGTCATCTTGGGAGTACTTGCCATGAAGTCTTTCCTCTGGTACCTCAGGTAAAGCTTTGCAAATATTCTGCTGTCACTTGTTCTCCAAGTCTGGGTAAAAAACTCCTTATTTCAGAAGTTTTTGTCCCAGGCTGTGTGTGGCTGGAGCTCAGCTCCTCCTGTGGTGGTGAAATATTGGGAGTTAAATGTGTTCGTGGTGGGGGTCTCTAAGCTTAGCTGGGTTACACATTGGCTCTCCCCATTTAGAAGTTGTTGTGGCAGAGGAGCTCATGGGGCTTTACAGGCATTTAGTGGATTCCCAGGTGGCTTCTGCTTAATGACCAATATTGAGCTTCTGCTGTTTGGTTATGGTGCATTATCAAATCCAGTCCCCTCTTGAGGAAGGAGCAAAGGGGTTTTATGGAGGTGCAGGAGGCAGAAATAAAACTAAAGAAAGGTTTCCTGGAGCTAAACCAAGGGGTTGAGGGAAGGATGCTTGTGTGCACATGGTGAAGTTTGAGTTCATAGAATCATTTAGGTTGGAAAGGACCTCTGGGATCATCAAGTCCAACCTTCATCCCAACATCTCCCTGACCCCCAGACCACGTCTTGAAGCACCAGGTCAACTCATTTGTTGAACCCCTCCAGGGATGGTGACTCCAGCACCTCCCTGGGCAGCCTGTGCCAGTGCCTGACCACTCTGTCAGTGAAGAACTTCTTCCTAATATCCAATCTAAACCTCCCCTGGTGCAACTTGAGGCCAACCCAGTTGTGGGTCAGCAGCCACCCACCTAGCCCTATATTTCCACCCAGTTGGGTGAGCAGAGACAGTGGAGAGCAGTGAAAGGTGCTGTGATTTAGAAGACTGCAATTAAATCACTTATAGGAACCCAGCAAGAAGTCCCTACTTTCCAGATTAGCTTAAACATCAGTGCATGAATGTCTCACTTCCGTGTATCTTATCTCTGGGTCTCTGTTATCAAGTTAGATATTTAATCTTCCTGTTATTAAGTTAGGTATTAAGTCTTCTGAGCTCCTGGCCTTGCCCTGATAGCCTGTGCCTGGGAAGCTGCTGGTCCCTGGGGTGGTTGGTGCCCTCTGGCCGGGGGTTACAAACTGTTCCTTGCCAGGCTCTGCTTTCTGATTTTCCTCTTGTAGATGCAAAGCTTGGGCCCTTTCCTTCTCTTCTGTCTGCAGCAGGAGCTGACTGGTGGTTAATGTGTTTTTCTGCCCATTTAACTTTGGAGAGGACCCCTCCTTTGAATGCAGCTGTGCTTGGTCCTGGTTCGTTCCTGGGCATCTGGGTGTTGCAGATGCTGCTGCTGCTTCTCCTCATGGGCTTGCAGGCACTGAGTGGTCTGGTGGGATGAGCAGCTTCTCTTGTAGGAGCTCTGTGTGCCCCTGGAAGTCAGTTCTCACCATGTTCTGCCCAGTGAAGATCCGTTGCATTGCAGGAAGAGATAGCAAATTATAAATAAACTGAGTGCTTTGCACCCTGCCTTTTTTTCGACTTGCTTCTGCATTCTGAATGGCAAAAGCTCCGTGTGCTGCTGGCACCCACAGAGACTGGCCTTGGAAGAGCTGGAGAAGGAGGTTGAGGTGTTCCAAGGTGGGTGCAGCAGCTGCTGGTGGCCTGTCCATGCTGTGTGTACTCTTCCTGTGCCCTCCTCGGAAGGTCCATGTGGCACAAGAGCCCTGCACTGGGCACGATGCCCATCTACCTACAGGCTCTGCCCATGGCCATCACTGCCCCTGGGCACATGGGAAAATGGGAGTACCCCTCCCTGTGCACCCATGGAATGGGGCAGGGGCCTGATCCAGGGGAGAGCTGAGCAAGAGATGGGTGGTCTTGAAGGTGCTTTGGTGCTCGGTGATCTTGGCTCAGCATGGCTTTGGTAGCTGCTAACACAATGGAACTCCTGTGGTCCCAGTTCCTGGTCTGGGTGATTGGATGTGAGGAGGTGATGGTTCTCCATCTTCCCAATGGCTTTTTTCCCCTCCTGGAAGCTCCCACCCTAGTGCCCGAGGAGAGAACATTTCTCTTTAGCAGCCATTGCCATTCCTAGGCTGGGGCAGCAGCATGAATAAAAGTCGCAGCGGCTAAATCTGCCTATTTTTGTGTGAATTGGAGCCCTTCTCCATGTGACTTCTGCTATTCCAGTGCTGGCTATTTCAAAAAAATGAGACAATTAGCCTTCTGTGGGTCTGCATTTTGAATGCAGAACACTTGCAGGGCTCTCACTCCATGTATGCAACATTCTGTGGCGTTGGCTTTTTGCTGTCTCAGACTGAAACAAGACAATTATTCTCTCCCTGCCCCTGTGTTGTAGGTATTCTGCCATTTCCAAAAATCCCTGAAAGCCAAGGGGAAGATGCTGCTTAGACTGAACCAGCAGAAAATAATTTGAAGAAACATAAAAAAATAATTTGAAGAATTAGGAAATCTTTTGAGGCATTAACCACTTTTGCTATGTCAAGGCAGATTAAATTGATACAGATTAACTTTCAAGTATTTTTCATCATAATATACACACCCGAGTGTCCTCTAATGACTTCTCAAAGGTTCGTTGTTCATCTATTGGTCGAAGCTTTCCTGTTTTAAATAAAATAAATCTGTTTGAGTGGTAGCCAGCCACTTAAAGGGAATTTTGCAGTGTGATGATTCACTTTGTGCCTCAAGACAGCTTTCCACATCCAGCCCTTGCTCCCTCCCCCCGACCATCCCCTTCTCCTTGCCTCTGGAAATGGGCAAAAAGCCCAACACAACTTAACTCTTGGTTATTTAAACTTGTTTTTAATGAGCAGTACTCATTGGAAATCTTACCTGAAGGCTTTGATTGACATTGTCTTGTGCATTATCTCTTACACTGGTTTCTGAAGTGTGTCATTTGGCTGGTTTGGGTGGGTTTTTCAGCTTCTTTATGAACTTTAAATTCTTACTAAAGGGCTGAAATTGCATCCACATCTCCCCTTCCAGCAGTTCTGAGCTTGCTCACTCTTTTGTATGAATCTTTGACTCGTCAGATCTGCCCCAGTGCCCCTCCTCTCACTCCCAGCTCTTTTTAATCTAAGGAGTTCTTTTTGCAGCTAATTCTCCTGTGTGCCTGCTGTCGAGGTAGTATTTATTTTCCAGCTGCTGCCCTCTGTGGAGGGAGAGCTTTCGTAACCCAGCCTAGTTGTCATGGCACAGATTTTTTTTTCCCCTGCTTTACTGGCTGTTTCCAGGCATGCTTTGGTTATGTTAAACTCCTGAAACCAAACGCTGGGTACAGGTAAGCCCTCACCAGATTAGTTGCTCTGCAAATTGAGGTGCTGCTTTTGCCTGTGTTTTCTTAATCTGTGTGTGAGGACAAGGCCCTCTCCTGTGAGAAATTAAAGATTGATTAAGCCTTTTGGTGGCTTTAGGAAGAAGTGGTGAAAATTATTAACTGTATTTACTTGAATTCTCTTTGTGCGTATGAAATTTTCCCCTGTGCTTATATGAATTTATCTCCATCTCCCCCATGGGCAGTAGTTGCATGTTGGCCATCTCCTCTGCTTCATGTCCTTTGGTAATGTCTGCAGCAGAGCTGCTTCTGGATTGAGCTTTGCCCACTCCTTGGGTCGGTGGTTGGGGTGCACAGGAATTGAGTTGTCTTGCACCCACCTTCCTCTTTGGTCCTTCCTTTTTCCATCCTTCTCGCAGCAGAAAAGGATACCTGAATAACTTCCCAGTATCTGAAGGGGGCTACAGGAAAGCTGGGGAGGGACTTTTTACAAGGGCTTGTAGTGACAGGACAGGGGTAATGGGCTCAAACTGAAAGAGGGGGGATTTAGATTGGAAGTAAGGGAAAGTTCTTAGCTCTGAAAGTGCTGAGTCACTGGCACGGGGGCTGTCTGGGGAAGTTGTGGGATGTGTTCAAGGCCAGGCTGGATGGGGCCTTGAGCAACCTGGTCTAGTGGGAGGTGTCCCTGCCCATGGCAGGAGGGCTGGAATGAGACGATCTTTAAGGTCCTTCCAACCCAAACCTTTCTATGATTCTGTGAAGTTCACGATGCTCAATGATGCAACTTCAGGATAAGATGCACAGAAAATCTTATGATGTTTATTCTTCGTTGTTGTCATCCACGTGAAGGCTTCAATCATAAATGCCCAGAAGTTTTTAGATGTGATGCTTGGAGCAAGCAATGGCTGCAAAGCTTCAGGGTGGGGGAGCAGCCTCCACACTCTCTTGTAGCTGTAATGAAGAGGTCCCTGCTAATGAGAGGCTGTTACTCCCTGAATCTGCCATAGGAATCCTCTCTTTATTGTTCTGCTCTGATGTTGTGGCATTCCTCAAAATCTCTTTCATCTACTTCTTGTCTGCTTGTTAACAACCATCTGCATCCAGAGCACTTGGTTACTTTAAGTGTTTGCCTTATATAAATGAAACTTTTTCTCCCTCCCTCCTTTTGGAGCTTTCTAGTGGGATTGGGGTTTTTTTTTTTCTCTCTGATGTAGGTGTTTGAATGTCTGAACTAGTCAAACTAGTACATAAAGGAATCTTCCTGCTCTGGGTCTTGCTGTAGCAGTCTTACTGGAAAAATACTTGTTTTCACTTAAATTTTATTAGGCCTTGGAGAAAACTGTGAAATCTTTCTTCTAGTTTGAGGGACTGAAAAGAAAATTTCCAAGAATATGTACCCAGTGAAGCCTTTTCTCCCTCCTTTTTGTTTTTTTTTTCTTTCCCCTCTGGTCCTATAGAGGTGACTGGAGTTTTAAAGTGAGTTGGATGCTGATTGCCCAGCAATGGTGGATTTTGTTCAGATGAGAAGCCCTGGGATGTGTGAGCCCGTCCTTGCTGCCCTTGAGAACTGCTGACCTGGTACAACTGGGAGTATTAATTGAAGTAATGGAGCTCTCCTCTATTTCACTTCATTTCTCAGAGTAACTTGTCCAAAAGCATCTGACTCTATTTGTTTAGCTGATGCTTGGTGAGATAAAGGAGGTTCTGCGAATTTGTGATTATCTCCTTAACTGTGGCTTATGCTGTTGTCTTACAATGCAGTGGAGCAAATAGGTAGCACCCCTCCTCCTCCTCCTCCTCTCCACCATGGACAACAGCAGCTGCCCAGCTTCCTCAAGGATTAATCATCTCCATCAGTTTTTGACACACATTAGGGCAGAGAGCTGAGCAGGAAAATACTGTCTCTCGCTTCATAGAAATATCTTGGAGAATATTAAAAAAAAAAAACCCACTCAACAATCTCCCTTGGCTACACCCCTTTTTAATCAGTGTAATTGCCTCTTAGCTTAGTGCTGGCCAGCCTCACTTCTAAAGTCCTGGCATCTATTGCGAGCGATTGCAGGATAATTTCAGAGGGACATTTTCCCTTTGTCCCAAGGTCTGTCTTTGTATGTAGGTTAAACCATCCCATCATCTCCAGCACTGGCCGTGAACTTCCTGGCCCTCAGTGCGGGCTGAGAGCCCTGCAGCACAATGCCTGCATTATGGCTCTGCTTCTTACCACAGCTCCTTCCAGCTCTGCTCACGAAAAAGACCTTGTCCTATCTCTTCCAGAGCTGGGAATCCTCTAGGTCTGGGGAAGGGAAAATGCGTAAGAGTTTGGCCGCTTGGCCCGTTGGCCCCTTGGAGGCTGTGGAGTAATCGTCTTGCAGCCATGGCTCTTTGTTTCCAGTACAATGACTTTTGTGTTGGCTTTTGTTGTGAAATGCTTGGCTTCAAAGTTTTTGAATGTGTTTGAAAATGTACCATGTGTTCTACACACTCTTCTGACACATGCAAATAATGTTGAGGTGAATCAGAAGAGGAGCATTGTCCTCACACAGCAAAGCCCCGGATTCAACCCAGTGTCATTTGCTGGGTTCAGAGTGATCCTGCCCCAAACTTTGGGTGTTGAATCTGCTGCCAGCCTGCCAACGTTGTTTGCAGCAGGTTTTAGAGATCTCAGTAGATTGAGAATCTGTATTCTCTTCCTTTTGAAGTTTTATCCAAGCATTAAGGGCTGGAAGATGATGTAGTGCTGTGAATTATTTTCATTTGCTGCCTTTGCTCATGGATTGCTCGACTGAAAGTTGCTGCGGCTTCATTTTTTTTGGCTCTTGTCCTGGCTTCTAGACATGTGAATGTGACATTGCTTGGAAATGCATACATTTAAAAAAAAAAATCTAGCATGTGTAGAAAAGCATAACTCCTGGAAGGTTGTCCTGTGAGGTCAGTAATGGTCCATTCACTCCCCTCCTCAAAAGAATAAGAAAATCCTCCTGTATTAAACACATCTTTGATAATCTCATCAGGATGCTTTTTTTTCCCTTGATCTCAGGATTTTTTGAGAAACTGAGGAGGGTTGGGGTAACTCTGCCTCTTGTAGGAGATGTTTCAATGCTGCCAATCAAAACATCTTCTAAAAATATCCCATCTTCTAGAAGAATCTATTCTTGCAAATGGGAGCCCGATATTAAATAACACGCTGTTGATTGCAAAGGATCCAAATTAAAGAAACAGACCAATATTCGCCTCCCTTTTCTCCCGTTCCAACTCTTTATTAGCTATTTCTTGCAGGCTTCACACAAGATGCAAATAAAATTAGTCTGAGCATGAGATCCTTCCAAAAATGTGGTATTTGGACTGCAGGAGTTTGCTCAGAAGGTGGGAACTGGCGTGTGCTGCTCTCTGCAGAGAATTTCTTCTGTGCCGTGCCTGGTGTCTTGGCATGAAGTAAACATTATCTAGTCCTTTTGAAAAGTCCTCAAGTAGAGAGTGTGTCTTGGCTGAACCTGATTGAAAGGGCTGGGGAAAATCTATCCAAGAAAAATAAATTTCTGGTGGAGCAGCCAACGGCGTGTGTGACATGAGCCACTTTCAGAGGGGTGGGGGTGGTACCAACAGAGCGGTTTCATTTGGCTCTGGGAAACACGGGTGAAATAGGACACAGTTCATCTCTTCTAGCCTAAAATAATTCAGTTCTTGGTGTTTTTCTTGCCATTTCTTGTTTCTGTCATATCTCTTTCCACTTTGTACCCTCTATTTTCTAATCTTCTGTAGATCTTCAGCAGAGCATCTCCGTTTTGTCCTGCTCAGTAGACCACAGAGCTGGGTCTCTTCTGGTTCTGGTGATGGGGATCATCACTCATGGTGTGATACAGGCACCTGCCCATGAGGGTCTGCATCACCCAAAGCCTCAGCAGGGAAATGAATCCCATAGAGCCGCTGGAGCTGGGTTCCTGAGGCTGATGGGGTTATTAGTTTGCAGAGGTACAGTTTAGAGGGCTCTTTATATTTAGGGGAGGAGAAGACCCAAAAAAACCATACTTGCAGTGATAAGGTGACATTCTCCTGGGCTCCTGTCCTCTCTCTGAGTGCTCTGATGTTGGGGTCATCTCTCCCAGCTTTCCAATGGTTGCCTCTTCTCCCCACCCAGCTCTGGCTCCAGTGTTGTGATTTGGGGACTCCCCTGTTTGCATTAACAACAGGGAGGAGTCATAGCAGCAGCAGCAGCAGCAAACCTGCCACGTCTGCTTGATACAGACCCGCATTGTCCTTGACAGGGAGGGAGCCTTCCAGTAATTCACCTTGCCAGCAAGAGGGAGGGTTGGGTTTTCTCTTTAAGAGCAGCTGAGTTGTTTGAAATCAGTGATACCAAAGGAGAATATAGTTTTGTGGATAGGAAGTGCTGCTTAATTGCTCCCGACAGCAGTTTATTCTCTCAGTCAATGGGATTTTGGTCCCTCTGAAAAGCAGACGTGTGGCTGGGAACTCATTACTTGGATTTCTTGCTTGCTGCCTCGGCATAGTAGAAAGCATCCTGCACTTGCAGAATGAAATGATGAATCTTCCTGTATCTAAATGAGATTAAATTTAATCCTGCATTCTGTGTAGCTTTTTAATGAAGAATCAGAAGCGTTCTATTCTTTTGCAGGATTGTGTTTGTCATTAGCAACTTAACCAGTTGAGGACCGGTAGCCACATAAAAATATATTAAAAGACCAACAAAAAGCTGAGATGCAACGAAGGATAATTCAGGTAGAGCTGGGATCAGAAAAGGCTGTGGAAACTCTGAGTCACAGAAATAAATGTAATTGCCAGTAGATTCACTGAGCAGTAGCTGAAGCCGACTGCTCTGAAGTAAAAATGGTCTTGTTTTCTCTGTCACATGTTGACGTATGATCCTTTTTTAGCTGTTTTGTATTTTTTAAACTATAGGGAATTGGGAATGACTTGTATGAATTTATAGTGAGTTGTGGAAGCCTTGAAAGATGTCTGAGCATTTTGGAGCGTGTGTCTGTACACGATGTGTGCGTGGTACACAAGAAACTGCTTTTAAAGAAGTCTTTACTTCTATGCCAGCAGTTTGCTTCTGAGGCCCTTGCTCTGATCTCCTTCATCACCCATATGGTTAAGTTCCTTGGCTGTGAGGAGGAAACCTGAAGTCTCATTTTTTGCTGTAATCAGAACATAATTTTATTAAAGTGGGTTTTAGGGAGAGCAGGAAGCGAGGTAGCAGTTAATAGGTAAAAGCAAATGTGTTTCGAGACTTTGAATCTGCAGTTTTGATGTGCATGACAGATTGCTCGTAGTAGAGCCTAGACATCAAAAATGCCACCTGCTTTATTTCTTCAGATCCCAAACTCCTCCTGCTCTTTCTCTCCACATCGATAATTTCATTGCACAAAGGGGGTTAGGCTGGACCATGTAACTCTGTTCCTGCAGCCACTTGTGTGTGCTGTAAATAAAGCATAAAACCCAAGTAGGAGGATCTGCTCTTTGCAGTAGGTTTCACTCGTGCTGGTTAGAGGTTGCTTTAAATTGTGAAACATGAGGTTTAACATCTCTGCTAAAACTTGTTGTAAGTTCATATGCAAAATACTTAACCATGGCTGAGTTCTTGGTTGGTTTGGTAGCCTGCTAGAGGAGAGTTTGAGTCGTGGATGTTTTGGGTGTTCCTTGTTTCTAACTTGCAGTTTTCAGAACTGCATGAAGGTTTTTCTTCACCATCACTTGTTGATATGTGCTGTCATCAGAACTGCACGGTGTGAAACACCCTGGACTCAGCCAAGCCACCTCTAATCATGCTGTTAGATCACTGAAGAAAAGTAAAACCCAGCCTTAAAACTGAGTTTACCCAAAGCTTACTTAGCCAGGTGAGCATCTGGTCCTGTGTGAATTTGTTTAACAGTGTTTTCATAGAATCAGAGAATGATTTGGGTTGGAAGGGACCTTAAAGCTTGGCAGGGACACCTCCCACTAGACCAGGGTTGCTCCAAGCCCCATCCAACTTGTCTTGAACACCAGGGATGGAGCATCCACAACTTCCCTGGGCAACCTGGGCCAGGGTCTCACCACCCTCACAGTGAAGAATTCCCTCCTAATTTCCAATCTAAATCTCTCCTTTTCCAGTTTGATCCTGTTACCCCTTGTCCTATCACTACAAGCCCTTGTAAAAAGTCCCTCCCTGACTTTCTTGTAGCCCCCTTCAGATCCTGGAAGGCCTCAAGAAGATCTCCCCAGAGCCTTCTCTTCTCCAGGCTGAACAAGTCCAACTTTCTCAGCCTGGCCTCGTAGGGGAGAGATTTGTTTTGCACACAGGCCTGAAGTTAATTGCCTTGTCTGAGAGATTCTCAGGACTTCCCAATCTCTTTGTGAAGTTGCTGGTGGGATGGCATTTTGTTCTGTTAAGAGTTGCATGGTTTTTAATGTGCTGGAACAGCTCCGTGCTCGGTGTACATGGAGATAGGGGCTACTTGATTTGTCAGGAAGCTGAAGGTGGAATCAATTAAGACCTCTTTTTTTTGTTGTTCTTTTACTCTTGGACTTGTCTTTTTGATTCCTGCAGCATTTGAATATTGGCCCCTGTGGCTCTAAACATCAGTTTATTGCCTTGCTTTTGGGGCCAAGCTCCTGCAGAGTTCTAGAGCATTCCCTCTGGCTCCTGCACTGCCAGTGGTTTATCTTGGTTTTATAAGTTGCTATGGCAGAAGCATAGGCCCTTATATAAGTAGCTTTTAAAGATGGGACTTGTCAATAAGAAGAAAACAACCTGTAAGCTTTACTTGGTAAGCCCTCAAATGGAATTAAGGGCTTGCAAATAAACTTGTTGTTAATAAACTGAGTGGGGTTACCAAGTTTGTCTAGGGCTTCTTTTGTGGGGTAGAAGAAACTTCTTGCAGCTTTTTTTGGAAGTTCTAGCTGTGTATCAGAGGATATAAATCACTGTCTTATGAAGGTCAAAGCCTGGATCCCCCTGTATCAGTCTGGATTGGTGACTGAGGAGAGAAGCTTCTCTCAAAATCAGTAGCTGCTGTTTTTTAGCTCTCATGGGCCTTACTCTTTTCCACCTCATCCCCTTCTTTTTTTTCCCTCCAAACTGGAGACTATGGAGGTTTATGGTATTCTGCTTTTAACTAGAAGAGGATTTATTGCCTGTTTTCTGTGTCTCAAGTCACAGCTGTAACAAGCACACCTATTGCCTGAGCTCCTCAAGGCCTTTGCAGTCTGTTAGCAGGAACAGCTGGCATAGTCTGTTTGAGGAGATTTCTTTTGAAATAAAGTAAGTATTGATAATTCTTGACCAAAGCCCAAGTGGGCTTTGCAGTGCTTTATTTTTTTCCCTTAGAGAAATAAGGAGAAAGTGCCACTTTGGGAGGTAGAGCTTGTGTATGAAATGTGGGTAAAAATCCTCTTGTGACAATTCCTGGGTGAACATGAAGCATCTCAGCTGCTGGATGACTAGACCCAGTTGAGAAAGAGCAAGCAACTGTTTGGACCAAGAAGCAGCAAGCATGGTGGAGCCTCCATGGTGGGGCTGTCCCCTTCCTGTGGCCTTGTGAAACTGAGGAACCCCATGGCCACCTCTGCAGCACTCTGTGAGCTTTTTCTAGTCTTCACAGGTGTCTCCCTGAGAACATGCCTGTGTTTTCTGTCTGCTGGTGAAGAACAAAGTGTTCCTTTGTTGCTGTTTGGAGAGGGAAGGGAGGCCAGCCAAGTTTGATGCTTTGTGGCAGAACCTATCTCATGGCTTTGAAGTTGTATGCCTTTTAAAATAAGATCACCTTGGCTGTAGCTACAAAATTCATTATTACAGTCACCAAAATATGTTGCAGTCAGTAGCATGTTCTACTAAAATTCTGTTCATTTAAAAATCCTTTTTCTGTTACCCCTCTGAGAGAGAACTGTTTCTTTTGCATCCTTCTGGGAAGCATTTAACAAACTCAGAAATTCACCTACTCAGTCCTTGGTCTCAGGTGCCATCTCTGCCAAATGCCTTTGCTCTAACTTTGGGCTAAAGGCACTTAAACACTGAACATCTCTGATTCCTGGGAGACCACAGCAAAGATGCAGAGAAATGATGCCTGCCAAAATCACAGCTAATAAAACTGT
Source organism: Brachypteracias leptosomus (assembly GCA_013401335.1). Classification (NCBI taxonomy): domain Eukaryota; kingdom Metazoa; phylum Chordata; class Aves; order Coraciiformes; family Brachypteraciidae; genus Brachypteracias; species Brachypteracias leptosomus. The sequence goes on along the minus strand of VYZX01027797.1, from coordinate 120,927 downwards.
TGTACAGGTGGTATTTTCTGCAGGGCCTTCTGCTGAAGTTGATGATTTACCCGTTGGATCTCTTGAATCCTGGGGTGCTGGTGGTGGTTGAGAAGGATCAGGGTGTTTTGTGTGGGGGAGTTTGTGGGAGGAGGGTGGCAGTGGCACTTGAGTGGTTTTGTGAAGTGTTTTTTATTACAGGTCCTAGGAGACAATTCTTGGAAGGTATAACAAAATACTGAGTTAATAGCAGTTGAGTTCCCACGTGGGGGTTGTGCATTTGTATCCTCTTCATCTCCCTTTTCCAAAAAGGAGCTTGCTGTAGGGTTGGGAGGTAGGTGGTGTTGGGCTGCTGGGGTTCAGCAGCAGGGAGTTGAGTTTAACAAACCCCTCCTGGAGACCCAAACCCCCTAAGAATTCCCAACACTGATTAAGCTCCTTTTACTTGATGCTACAGTTGTCTTCTGCATCTGACTTGGATCTAACTTTCCTCCTCCTGAAGGACTGGGGAAAGGCATCGAAGACTCACGATACTTGATCTGAACACCCTTCTGATGCCAACCCCCCATGTAGCAGAGTACACGGGATTCCCTTGGTTTGCACCCTCAGGTTTGCCCTCTCCCCATCCACATTCTCAGGTCATTGAAACAACTTCATTTATGAAATTCCTATCAGGTTTTAGCTTAGTTTTTGAGTGTCCTTCCTTTGCAGCAGCGATATCACTCTCCTGTGCTGCAGAAAACAGCTAAATGTACCAAAAGACACTTTTTTGAGCCTATGCTGCCAATAAAAGCCTTTGGAAGAGAAAAGGGGGGTTAATAGTCTGATCAGATGTTGGCTTCCTTCCCAACCTTGGGGCTGGGACCCTTTGGAGCCTCTTGCATCAGAACAACAGGAGGGGAAGATTGAAACCAGGAGCGAGCTGGTCCCAGTGCTGCTCCCAGTGCTGATGCTGGCTTCTGAGAATGTCATGAACTCTGTGGTTTGTGTTCTTGTAGGAAAACCTCTTGGGTGAGTCTTAAATCATGTGTATAGGGCTAATTTAAACCATCCCTTAAACACGTAGCGTGGCCTTTGTGTATGAAGGAGCAGGCTCGTGTGTACAGGGTAAATCTGTCTGCTGTGGGAAGCACATGATTTGGGTGCTGCCATGGGGAGGATGATTTCTTGGGCCTGAAAGTGCTTGTGATCATTCTTGGAATAAATTGCTTTTATTTCCTGCACTTATCTTGTCAAATATCCTGAAGCTGTACGTTCATCTTTCCCCAGCTGTACTGGGAGCTGTTGGGTAGAGCCAGGCCCCTGCTTCTGTCCCAGTTACTCTGAAGGCAAAGAAAAGCTTTGGTTTTCTTACTAGATGGTTGAGAATCCATATGGAGGGAGGCTTCACAATATCTACTACGATATTCTTACTGCGTGGGGAAGATTTTACTTCACAGCTCTTCCCTTCTTAAACACCAAGAGTCTGTAGCAAAGCTGTTTTGTAGAGAATTCTGCTTAAATGGTACCATGAGCACTTGGATGCTCAGACCATTAAGTCTGGCGTAGTGAGGTGTGTGTGAAAATGTACAAAAGCTGTGATGTTCTTCACCAGCACACACCCTTTCCTCCTTTTCAGGAAAGTTAGTGTTAATATCTCAGTGACTCTTGCAGCTGTGGTTTATGGCCTCAGCAACTGCTTGTTTTTGTTGTGATTGCAAATACTTGAGCATCTCCTTGTTCTCGTTAGGTTCAGGATGGCTCCCTCTGCCAGTAGGAAAGGCTCAAATCATGAGCTTGGGATTCAAACACATGAAATGCTCATGGTGGGATGAATTGGAATACAAGTTGCAGCCTGGCAGCCGCTGGGTAGTGGCTCTGAGTGCTCTCATCGTGTTGTTTTGCATGCAGGGATAAGGTGTTTATGTCACTTTAGAATGGAAGGGGATGAGAGGCAGGTATCATACATCATATAACCCAAACCATGCTCTGCCTTGGTTCATCTGTGCCCAGCTGCTTGAGGACACAAGCTCCATCCCCTGCTCCTCTGAGCAGCCAAGAGGCTCTGGCTGGAGAGTGGAGTTGGAGGCTGCAAGTTGGCATGAGGATGTGCAGATATTGCTGTTCCCTAACATTGAATATAATCCGTCTCCTGAACAGATTAATACATAAAACCCTTGGGCAGCTGCACGCAGCAGCCTCTTGTCCTCCTGGCACAGATAAATCCCAGTGGTGGCTTTTGACCTCTCTTATTCCTGAGAAAACTGCTCAGCTTCTGCTCGAGAGCTTCTCGCCCAGCCCTGGCAAGGGCTGGAGCTGCTCTGAGCTGGGCACTGCCTGGAGATTAGTTTATTTGAGAACTGGGAGTATGTTAAAAAGGTTCTGCAATCAGCAGAATACTTGTCACATACAAATTGGGCTTGTGTTTTCTGTCTTGAGATATTTTAACTTGACGCTTAAGGGACTGCTGTTATTTTAGTAGTTATAAGCTCCAGCAGAGCTAGCATATCTTTATATATATATATAGCTTTATATATACATATAATCTCACACATATTAAAAATATCTGAGAAGACTATAGGAAAAGTAAAGCAATGGGGAGGCAGAATCAGAATGCATTGGATTGGAAGGGACCTCTAAAGGTCATCTAGTCCAACCCTGCTACAATAAGCAGGGACATCTCTACCTAGGGCAGGCTGCTCAGAGCCCCATCAAGCCTGACCTTGAATGTCTCCAGGGATGGTTTCTCCACCACCTCTCTGGGCAACCTGTTCCAGTGATGAACCACCCGCATGTTAAAGAACTTTTTCCTAATGTCCAAGTGATTAATTAACACCCCTCCCTGTTGGAACAGGTAGGTAAAATAAGGCAGACTCCAGTCGATGGGGTTCAGAAAGAACATTTTTCTCTTCTGGATTTTCTCTCAACTAGTGTTTGAAACGTGCTCCGGGATTTATGTTATTTAACGTGTCACTCTGTGTTCACTCTCTGACCATTGTCCCCTCAGCCCAAGGTTAGCTCTGGATTGGATCATATCGTCTGTTATTTGGAGAGCTGTAGGTGCCAGGCATGTTCAGGGTGTGTTTGACGTGTCAGTCGGAGAAGATGCCGGTTCCCCGGCCAGACCTGCCCAGTTTACCTGGCCTGAGGTGCTGGGGAGGGTGCAGGGAAGGGCAACAAAGCTGGTGGAGGGTCTGGAGAACATGTCTTATGAGGAGCAGCTGAGGGAACTGGGATTGTTTAGCTTGGAAGAGGAGGCTGAGAGAGGAGGTTGTGGTGAGGCTGGGGTTGGGCTCTTCTTCCAAGGAACTAATGACAGGACAAGAGGTGATGGCCTCAAGTTGCACCAGGGGAGGTTTAGATTGGACATTAGGAAGAAGTTCTGTACTGGCAGAGTGGTCAGGGACTGGGACAGGCTGCCCAGGGAGGTGCTGGAGTCACCATCCCTGGAGGGGTTCAACCAACGAGTAGATGTGATGCTTTGGGACATGGTCTGGGAGTCAGGGCGACATTGGACTTGATGATCCTAGAGGACTTTTGCAACCTAAATGATTCTGTAATTCTGTGGTTGTCCCGTGCTCCAGTCCCAGCCTCTCTGCACAGCCCGAGGCCTCCAGCAGTGAGATTTGGAGTCGCTGCTGGTCAGCATTAGTCAGCAAACCCCGCGTGTGCTCCCTTCCCCAGCGGGGCTGGGGCTGCAGTTAAGGTTTGGCTCAGCCCTGCTGCGGAAGATAAGGATGGAGCAAAGGCAGAGGGGCCCTCGTGGTGGGGCAGAGCCCTTGCCATGCTGCACCTTTTGTTAAAGAACTTCCTCTCCTCCTTTAAAAAAAAAATAGGAGAGGGGATGATGATGCAAAACTCGCTCCTGTAAAGCCACAAACTTCTGATTCTTCTTACTCCTGAAACTTGCGGTCCCCTCCTGCTTCAGAAGCACCCTGTTTGTTTCAGCTGATGGGTGCATCCCCCCTGGTATTTTCTGCCTTCTCAGTACCCTGGGATAGTGGTTTTTATTCACTGCACCCAGCACAGAACCCTCAGGAGAACAAGAGCAGGGAGGTGTTACTGCACTGGGGGCTTCAGTCCAGTGTCCTCATCGCAGGGTGCCCATGAGGGAGTCTGGCTGCCAGGCAGGAGGAGCAGCCATCCAGGATCTTGGCATGTACAATTCCTGGTAACAAGGACAATGCTCACAGCTCCAGCCGGGCTGGTTTTCATTAAGAGTAGGAAAAATGTGAAGTTCTAGGAATTTCATAAAGGCTTTTGATGTGTGAGGACTCAGTGATGTACTACAAGATCTGGAGGAGAATAAACTTTTGATTAAAGAAGAAACTCTGTTCCAGAAACTCCCTGAACAACCCTCAGAGGCTTTTTTTTCAGGTAGAAGGAGTGAGACCTGGGCTTAGGTGTTCTTTTGAAGAAACCTGCCTTGCTCTGGCTCTCCGTGAGGCTGCCATGCTTTTTGTCTAGAGCTTGTAAGCTGCTTTGATTGCTTCTTGCCTGAACCTCATTTTGGAACTTACTGTACATAAATATTTATATAAATATTTAATGTTTTTTATGTAATGTTTTGGTTAAACCTTTTAGAGGTTTTCTTGCACTGAAGTTTCTCCTGGGAGGGCTGTGCTGTCTCACTGTGGAGGTCAGAAAAACTTTATTGGCTATAAAGTTGAAGCTTCAAGCTCTGTGGGTATCCTATGACCAAATGTAAGCTGCTTTTTTTGCTGGTTTTAAGGACAATCTGCCAGGCAGGAGTGGGGTTTGATATTATTCCATTGAGTTTTAGGGTTGGAACTCGGCTGTGTGGATTTCTGTCCCTGCAAAAAGCAGACATTTGTGTGGCTGTGTACTGACAAGCAGAAAGACAAATTCAGAATGATCTGCTCTGGAAAGGAGCCAAACGTTTTAATTTGTGTGTATGTAATTCTAGTATCTCTACTGGAGCCAAGTCTGCTCTCCTTAGGCTGGATGATAATGCTGAGCACATGGAGTGTTTTCATCTCAAAAGCACAAGCAGGAACTAACCCAGCAGTTAAACTTTAAACTCTTCTTTCAGCTGGGGTTAGAGGGCAGGCTGCTCTGTGCAGCCTCCGTAGCATTATGTAGGATGGGCTGGCAGAGGGTGCTAAAAATACCTGCTGATGGTTCCTCTGGGGAGGGGAGGAAAACTCCAGTCACTTTGGGTATGAATCACTTGACTGATCTCACCAGCAAGGCAGCGACCACGTCTCAGCTCCGCTTCGAGGGGAGCATCGAAGTGGTTCTGGTGAGAGTGTTTCAGTTTTCACGGAGGTGGTAACTGGGCTGATGTCACTGATGCCATTTCTAGTCAAACGATGAAGCAGCAACGAGCTCTTGATTCCTCTCCCTCTGCTAGGCTGGATCTGCCTTCTTTTGGGGCATAATCCCATCTTCCTGAAGCCACGAAGCTGCCCTCCCTTTGTTGCCGTGCCACCAGTAATTATTTAATCTCAATCAGCCAAAACACTGAATTTGGTGATCAAAATAATTGAAGTAAACACAATTACCGTGCATGTCCTTCAGTCAGGACCTCTGGAGGCCATCACAGAATCACAGAATGTCAGGGATTGGGAGGGACCTCAGAAGATCATCTAGTCCAATCCCCCTGCCGGAGCAGGAACACCTAGATGAGGTTACACAGGAAGGCGTCCAGGCCATGCCACTGTTTTGTGTGTGTGGGGGGGTGGGATAGCTCAGAGCTCCCATTCCCAGGGACAAGAGGACACGTTGTGGGGTGTGAAGTCCTTGAGAACCCTCCCTGGCTCGCTCGGCGTTGCGGTGAAGCTTCAAACCCCTTTATCTTTGTGCTTTTTTGCTACTGGGTTATTGTTGCATCCTTTAGTTCACTTAGCAGAGCAGGTGGCCTTATTCTTCAGTGTCTTGGCAGATTTCTTCTTAAGCCTTATTTTGGAGAGTTGAAAGAGGCAGAGGGCACAGGGTGCTTTTTGAAGCTGTGTTCACCCAGGGCTGTATTCCCACCAGCTCTGTGAAGTCCAGAATAGTTACTCCAGGATTCTTTGCTGTTTTGAAGCAATTACAGTTTCTCGATCTTGGCCTATAAAAGAAGAATATAACCAGGAGAAGCATTGAAACGTGGAAAGCAGGATCACAGGTTTTATTCACTGCCCCAGGATTTATCCACTTTGTCTCAAGACATGCACAGGTTTTGCAGGAGCTTGTGAAGCCTTGGGAAGATGACAGTAAACATGGTCAGCACTCTGTGAAGAGGAGGTGGTTGAACAGGATTGCTGTATAATGAATTTTGATGTTTATTAACCCCCTCTTCCCCCTGTCTTCGTCCCACTTTCTGTACCTTTGAGCAGAGCCTGACCCGCAGTGCCTGCTGAGCAGATGCAGAACTGCTGCAATTAGATGAAGCTTTTCCTGGTTTTTACATATGTTTTCTGTAATAACAGCTGAAAACGGGTGCAGCCTGTTCTTTGCCTGCTCTAGGAAATCAATAGAGAGGCTTAATTTTTCTTTTAAAAAAATACATTCTGTTATTACTAAATAGGTTTTAAAGGGCTGTTGGTTTTGTCAACAGGCTGAGCAGCAGAGAGGGAGGCAGATGCTGGCAATAGGTTGTTCTATTTCTGAGGGAAAACTGGACAGTGATTTTGTAGGAAGAGTGGAGCAGAGCCCAGCTGTGTCACCTCTGTCACACTGTTCCTCCATTTCCATTAACTGCAGGACACTCTTGAGTAATCAGATTCTCCAGTGAATTAGAGCCGGGCCACTTTCGGCTGTTTGCTCTTCCCTTGGTATATGATTCATTTCGTTTTGACTGGGACCTTGGGAGGATGAGTCTGGCTGTGGGGAAGCACTGGGATTGCTTATTAGGAGTAGCTGCAAGAAGAGCTGCTTGTTCCAAGTCTGTTCCACCTCCCTCTTTTCTAATTATGTGTTTGAATTTCTTCCTGCTCACATCACCTGTAATAAATCAGACACCCACAGGTTACATGACCCTGGTCTCTGTCTCTTCTGATACAGGCCTTTAAATGGTGTTTCCAGCTTAGCAGTCAGCTGCTGGGGGATTGCTTTTAAAGACCTAGGTACATTTGAACTTGGTCGACCTGCAAATCAAACCCAGCCCAGATGTTTGGGGATGTCCCATGCGTGTGGCTGCAGGACTGTGACCCCAACACAGCTGAGAGACCTGCCTGAAGCTGTCCTGGGACCACATTCATCAACATGCTATAAATAACTGTGGACTTCCCAAACAGAATTAGTTTTATTTGTTGTCCTTTTAATAATGTGAGAAGCGTAAGCTCCACACCCCCTCCCAGCAGGATTTCCAGCTTTGAGAGGTAGGTGCATCTTCTGATGGGGCCTGAGCATCTCTTGCTGGAAGGGCAGAGGGGATTTTGGTAGCAACCCTTCCTTGCTGCCAGGCGTGTCTGGTGCAGGGCTGGGCTCTCTGGTTTGCCAGCCTGAGGTGCCCACTTCTGCTTTCCACTACCTGCTGCTGATGGATAATGAAGGAGGAATTGAGGCGAGTAGTAAATCTGTGCAAGGACCAGAGTCTTGCCTGCCAGTTTCCTTCATTTCAGGCTTTCTTTGAAGATGGCATGTATTGGATCTGCTGTCAGTGCTCTCTGCTGGCTCCTTGCCATCTGGGTAACTCTTATTTTCTGTGTGTGCCTTCGGGCAACCTGCGGTAACCGAAATTTGCTGTTCTTGATCCTTGTCCAGCCGTCTTTCAAACTCTCATTTCATTAACGTGCATGGCAGTGAGTTGAGGACATCTCAACACTCTGCACCTTTTGGGGGAGAATTTAATGGAAGCCCGGATGAAATCCTTGGATTAAAGCCTCAACCATGGAGCTGATTCCATGAAGTGATCCAAACACTTGGCTCTGTCCCTCAAAAATACCACGTCAGAGTTAGCACAGCTGAATGTTTTCATACTTTTAGTACTTGCTGGGTACTGATGGTTGGGACACTTTGCTAGGACTGAAAATATTTCCTGCTCGAATGCTCCCTGAATGAACCCACAGTGTGTGTGGACAGGGTGTCTTCATCTTCCAGCTGCTGGCCTTGAGGAGCAGGACAAGCTGGAGATGGATGGAGCAGCTCAGTGCGTTGGGCAGTGGGACAGAAAAGCTGCTGGAAGGAGACAAATTGATCCTGAGACAACTGGCAGGAAAAGAACGAAAGAAAGAGAAGAGAAATGGTGTCAAGGATATACTTTTTTTCTGTAGGCTTAGATCATAAGGCCAGATGAGATCATTTCTGTAAGAAGAGATTGTTGTAGAGGCTGACTTAGCTGAGTAAATTCCTGTTTGCTTGGACTAGGATGAATTTTCAAAAACACTCTTTACTTCTGGCTTGAATTTGCTTAGTTTGATCTCGTAGCCCTCAGCTCTTGTTTCCTCCCTTGCCTGTTGGGTTGGGAAGCCACGTAGCAGATCCAAGTACTTGTGGATGTGATCTTGTTGCCTCTTGCCATCTGAGGAGAGCACAGATTTGAATGTGAGATGTGATGGCTTTTAAAGTCTCTTGTCATCATGGCTTTACTTAAAATTTTCTGGCTTGTGAATGGATCATTTGCCTCTTAAAATTTTTTTTTTAAATAAGTGTCTTTCTTCAGTGATCCCAAAGCATCTTTCTCCCCCTCTTAAAAAATAAAATAAAATTCCAGTACTGTAATTCCAGCCTGTACTTTTTCTGTCTGCTAAATACGGTCAGAAGTGTTAAGTGTGTTTTCATGCTTCCATTTGCTGTCAGTACAAGTGAAGCATCTTGCTGTCACTGCTGCCTCTTACTACTTCTTGTTCCTTCAGTCAAGGTTTATTTAGATTTTTTTGTTCTCCAGAAACTACTCTCAACGCCTCCTGTTCCTGGTCTTCCCTTTCAGTCACTCCTCACGTAGGATGAGGTTTGTCTGCTCTGGGTGTGTGAGAACCATGCTGGGGGCTTGGTCAAGAAGCTCTGGAGTACCAAAGATTCCTTCAAAAAGAGTTCTCCTTAAACTGTTAAACACTAAAAAGAAAAATAATTAATTTTTTTAACATCTAGGGAGTTTTAGACTTGGAAAAGCCAAACATTTAGAGAAGATACTGAGGTGGTGTTGCAGCTCTGACATGCTTGGCTCTGGGATGTATTGGGATTCTGTCAGGAGAGGAGATGGAGCTGTGAGGCCTCCCTTTTTTTGGCAGATCACTACCTATGGCAGCATTATCATTTCTTTAATGCACAGCTGATGGGTGGCTTGGGAGGTTTACACAAAGGTTATATTGATGCCAGCAGGAGTTCTGCTGAAGATGGAAGGTGGTGCCCTAAATCTGTGCTGTCCTTTACACTGTAATTATAAATGCACTCTGGCTCCCTTCCCAGGCAGACGGTGACACCTCAGAATTGGAGTTGCTGAAGGTGAACAACGTCTTGTGCTCACAGGGGTGGTTTCCACCTACGGGGCCCCCACCCAGAATGGACTTTCCTCTTCATATTTACTACTTGTCAACTTGGGAGCATGAGGCTGTGAATTCAAACTGGGCTTGCGTTGAAGAATTGGAGAGGGCACAAACTGGAACATGAGAAGTTCCACCTCACCATGAGGAAAAACTTCTTTACTGTGAGGGTGACACTGGAGCAGGCTGCCCAGAGGGGTTGTGGGGTCTCCTCTGGAGACTTTCGAGACTTACCTGGGCACATTCCTGTGTGGCCTGCCCTGGGTGAACCTGTTTGGACACGGGGGTTGGACAAGATGATCTCCAGAGGTCCCTTCCAGTCCTCACCATTCTGTGAATTCCTTGGACGCTTCTTTCTTGGCTTTGATGCTCTTGCCCCCTTCTTCTCCCTCACCTCCTCTCACCATGCCATCTGTCCGTCATTTGCTTTCTCATTTCTCTGACCTATTTATGAAATGTTTGCACAACCCTTCTCTGCAACCATTGCATCAAGGTGTTTGAATCGTGACCAGACTTATTTCCTCTTTGTCCAATTTGTCAGGTCCAGCGATTGCCCATCACATTCCATGGGGTATCTCTGGTCTTGTTTAAGATTTACATGGTGTTGGTTCCAAACCAGGGCTGTGCAGAGAATTTTCTGGTCGTGGTGAGCAGCGTGAGCCTCGGAGGTTGGGATTTGTTGGTCCCAGCCCTGGCAGGAGGTGGGGTTGGGTTTGGGTTGCAGTGCTTGCTTGCCGGAGTTCAACTTTCACAAAGAGGAACTTTATTTACGAAGCTCTGGACAGTGATTTCATTGTCCCAGAAATGCCTGGCGTGAAGGGGAGCATTGAGGCTCTGTCACGAGTCCAGGTTCCCCAGTCCACACCTGTTGGGGGGTGGCTGCAGCCAGTCGCCCGCTGCCATCGGGGTTCTCACGTTGAAGGATTAAGGCTTGGATCTGCTGCAGCTGGTCTCAGACTCTGCAGAAGCCCAACTTGGCAGGCTCTGGAAGCAGTGAGATTGCTTTTAGCACATAGATGAGACATGCTGCTGCAGCAGCAACCAGCATTGAGGTGCCTCCTTTCTTGCTCTTCATCTCATATTCTAGAAAAAACCCACTAAATTACCAGCAGTCCCCCAGCTCTCTCCATAGTAAGTGTGAATGATAAAATAGGATCTCAATACCTTGATGTGCTCCAGTGCAGGACCTCGTGTCCCACCCAGCAACTCAAGTAAGAGGGAGGGAGTGCTTTAGAGGGGAGGGACTGGTTAAAAGGGCATGTAGGGATAGGATGAGGGACAATGGTTTTGAACTAGAGAAGGGTGGATTTAGATTGGACAGTAGAAAGAAGTTCTTTACTATGGGGGTGGTGGAACGCTGGACCAGGTTGCCCAGAGAGGTGGTGGAAGCCCCATCCCTGGAGGGCCAGGCTTGATGGGGCTCTGAGCAACCTGATGTAGTTCGAGATGTCCCTGCTGACTGCTGGGGTGTTGGACTAGATGGTCTTTGGAGGTCCCTTCCACCCCAAACCATTCTATGATTCTGTGTTTTCATGCCATGTATTAATGAAAAAAACCTTGATATAATTGACATTGAAGGGTGCCATGCACCTAGGACACAGTGCAGCATGGCTGGATTTGTTCTGGAAAGGGTTATATTGTCCACCCTTTTCTGCTGGAGCTAGAGAAGGGACAAGCAGCAGGAGAGGGAGGAGGACAGAGCAGGGCTGATAAGGAGGCTCCCTTCCAATTTCCTGCCTGTGTGGTGGGGAGGAGATCTCCTGCCTCTGCTGCAGCTCAGGCTCTGTCCACACACTTCAGTGTATTTGCTTCCAAACAATATGTTGTTGCATTTCTTTTCGCCCATAATTGAATGTTACGTGGGCACAGAGGTGGCTGGGAAGGGATGGCAGGATTTGGGAAACTTTCTGCCCTCCTCTGCTCAGGGGTTTTCTCAGCAAATGTGCGTAGGAAATTTTGCCACTTCTTTGAAACTCATGATTGGCCGGTCTCTGATGCACAATCTGGCAAGGTCACTGTGAAATCAGAGCTTTGGGGGAAGGGTGGATTGAAAAACAAACCTAAAAACTCCCCAAAATCAAACCAAAACAAACAGAACCCCCTTGACAGAGGCTGCTGTAGATCAGCTCGTGTGTTTTCTGTTGTAGATCAGGCACACTAATAAATATATTCAAGATTACAAAAGGGGAGGAATCACTGTAGCTTTTTAGTATCTTTATTTTTGTTTCCTTGAGACATTGAGGAAAGAAAATGGAGCACAAGAGGACAGAAAGAATTGCTGAACAAAGCATGTCCTTTCCCCAGCTTTATGAAATAGCAAAAAGCTTCTCTGGGAAGAACCTGAGCTGCAGGGAGGGGACAGGGAGGTGTTGGGGAGCAGGTAACCAGTGGTGACATACAAATGGCTGCTCTTGACATTTGCATAGGAGATGCCTCCTGTAGCTGAACTCCTAAAAAGCCCAAACAAAAGCTCTACGAGTTACTACAAGCAGTGGATTGTTAACCTGCTGCTGCCCCTCTTCCTTTTATCCTCAAAAGATGAAATAAAGTCTGTATAATGACTTATAAACTTGTATGCATGTGTGTATAAGATACATATTTTGCAGACTTGCCCGTGAGCTCCAGCCCTTGTCCTTGGAGAGGGCAGCTGTGGGATTAATGATGACACAAGGTGAAAAACCTCCCTTTGTTCTGCTTTCCCTCCCCCAGCTCCCCCCTGCCTGGGTGGGGGTGCTTTCTTGATCAGAAGAGACTTTTTTTGGCATGTGTTTCATTAATTAAAGGAAAGAAGGTAGTAAATTGGTGGTTGTGGTGGAATTTCTGCTGTGATTCTAAATCCCTTCCAGTCTAAAGCAATCTTCTGCCCGGGACAATAAATACACCATAGATAACAGCTACTCTTGAAGGTGAGCCAGAACTCCTCTGGCCATGCTATAGATGAGAAAAAGATGTCCAGGATCAAAAGGCAGATCTGTGATGGAGCAGAGAATTAGCAGATTCATGATTGGAGGCCCAGCTTTGAGCTTCTTAACCCCTAAGACCTTCTTCGTGCCCACCACTGCTCTGCCAGCTTGCAGAAGGTGGATGTTGGTGGTCAGTCAGAGTACATCTGTAGTGTCCTGCTCCCTCAGGGAAGGTTTTCCTGTGAGATACAGTAAATAAGTCCAAGTATTAGAGTCCCACATCATTCACCATGGATGTACAGACACAAACTGCTGTCACCTCATTGTCCTCCTTTGTTTTTCTCAGTTATTTGCTTTTCTTCCTGGTCAGCTATGGAGCCTACCTACAGTTAGTTCCATATTTCTGCTCTCAGTGGTGGTTCATGTGTTCTGTCAATCTCATGGGCTGATACCTTTGGCTCTGTAGGAGAAACGTGGTTTCACACTTGTGACTTTACATGTTTGGACTCTGCATTATCCAGAGTTTATCATCTGAAGCCTGTTTCCCCTGCCCCAAGCATGACTAGAGACCATTTGGTAACAGAGAGAAGGTATTTTTTTAGAGATGTAAACAGGTCATGCATTGAGGGAGTGACACCAAAGGAGTTGGGATCAAAAGTGCACATCAGCAAGAGGTTTGTACTTCAAGCTGTGTGCTATAAATGGAATAATTGCTTGTGGTCCAGGCACCCAGGGCAGAGCAGAGTCTTGCCCAGCGCAGCAAGGGTTGGCAGAGGGATGGTAACAAAAATATATATGGCATTTAGTGGGACATGCTGGGAGGTTGATCTCTTACCAGAAGAACTGGAGAGAAAACCCAGGAGTCAATTCTCCAGCCTGGTAACTGTTAAGTAAGTGCTTGAAACACTCAGAAATCACATCATTCTTTTCCATCCCTTCTGAGCACTCCAGAGTGGGAGTGAGTTAAAGGTTTGCATCTCTGTGTATGTACTTGAAATAAAACCTTCATTTCTTAGGAAACTTTTGTTATGTACTAAGCTAAAACCTCTGTGGTTGGGGTTTTGTTGGGGGGTTTTTTGGTAGTTTTGTCTTATGAAAAGCTGCAACGAGACTGGGAGAAATGTAGAAGCATTTTGCGTGGAGTTTGGGAGGTGCTGGTGGTTGGTTTTGCTCTGCCTGTGCAACCTGGGTCTGAGCAGAATTGGGGGGACAATTTGTATTTCAGTTGTTGAACTGAAGCTCTTACCCTGGAATTCCTTTATTTGAACTGGAATGAAGCTAAGTTGATTTTCTGACTGTTGTGAGAGGCAGGTTTGGGGACAGAACATGCAGCACTTAAGTGTCCCATCTGCTTGAGCCCGTGCTGATGTCCACCTCACCCCTTGGTGACACCTGGAGTGAGGAAAGTGGTGTAGCCAGTTTTTTCTCACCATTGCATAACGGTTGTTTCCGTGCTGAAGATGTAAACGTGCTCTGAATGATGATTGCAGAAATGCTGCAGTTAAGAATTTAGTGTTTGCATGAGAATCTCTGAGTTTGAGAACTTGCTGTGTTCCCTTTCCCGTCAGATGTGAGCAAGGGGCTGCCCACGAGCTTTTCCCTTTATCTAAAGCAAAACTTCTATCTGAAACCCCCCATGGCAGGGGGGTTGGAACTCGATGATCTTTAAGGTCCCTTCCAACCCTGAGAATTCTATGATTCTAAACCTGGTGCAACTCAGGGGTGATCAGGCCAAACAAAGACCTTGTGTAAACTGTTCATTCTCCATTCTCATGCGGCTTTCAGCTGGATGTTGCTTCTGAAGCTGATATCACAGACATCTAAAGAGCAACCTGGTTAAAGAGCAACCCACTTACTTTGTTGCTGATCTGCCCAACCACATAGATCCACACAGAGCCCAGCGGGGCCTCCTGTATTTGGCACTGCTCCTTCTACTGACGTGGACACGGTGCTTGTGTTGCTGGAACCCCCCCGGCCATCGAGCTGCCACCACTGGGACCTGCAACCCTGAGGAGCCCTTGGGAACGGGTCAGTGGAGCAGCGGCAGGTTTCTCCTCTGTGGGCTCTCACAGCAATTCAGGGGAGAATTCAGCAAAGCAGTTTGCAGTTTGGAGGGTTCAGGCAGGAATTCCAGTGTTTGTGAGCATCACTAGCTCAGAGAGAGCAGTGGGATCCCTCTTCCTTCCCCCGCCGAGGCGTGTGTGCTCTCTCAGGGCTTGAATTACCCTGGGCTCTCCTCAGGAAAATAAATAGGGTGTCTGTAAGTTTAAACATTACGGCCTTTGTCAGCCCGCAGCAAGTAGCAGAGGCCTCCTGTGGCTAAAACTATGTTTGGGGGGAGGTCCTTGTTTTACAGTGCATTGAGTTCTGTTGAAGGATGGAGGCTTGGCAGCATTGAGACTGAAGTCCTCTCTGTGCAGGGGACAGGTGGAGCTCCAGGAACCAGCCTTTCCCCCCTTCTCCCTCCCAGCTGCTTGTTCCGAGCGTGTTTTGTCCTTGTACCAAAGGGCAGCCCATGCAGCCAGGGTGGAGGAGAGGATGTCGACCAGCATGACTCAGTTCCCAGCTCTCAGATGAGTTGCCAAGTGGAGCATTCGGCCCTTTTTGTCTCAATCATTTCCTAGCAGATCATCCAGATTTTGTTTTTCAGCTGCAGCGTGTGCCACCTCTTCACTGGCTGAGGGTGCACAGAGCAGCTCTCAGCATCTCAGCAGCTTCCCAGAGCCTGGGCTGGTCCTGCACACGGGTCTGTTCAGTAAAATACTCCTTATTCCTTCTGTCCTGAACAGCTTTGCAGGCCAAAATCAGTTTCCCCAGCACCAAGTACACATGTTACTGGTTAGATGCATGTACTGCCAACACAACCCGCTCCCCTGAACCCGCCAGCTCCCCCTGAAGCTGGTGATGAATCTGATTTATAGTCATTTAAATGGAAAAGAGAGCTCACAGCTCAGCAGTGACACTTCTTCCCGAGGCTTGGTACTGCAGCATTGTCCTGCTTGATGAGCCACAGAACAGCTACGGGGCCCTGCCCAGCCTTGCTCTGGCTCAGAGCTGACTTTTCTATTACTGAAATCAGCAATTTGTTATCGCAGGAACGGCCCCGTTTTAATTGCTGCTGGCAGACACGTTCACAAGATCGTAAGGGCTGAAATAGTGGTTCTTAAACTGTGCTCGGGGGACCGTGCAGGGGGACTTGCAGATGCATTAAATGAGCTTTTTGATAGAAAACTTGATAAAGGAGCCAGGAATGCCCGAGAAATTCAGGGGTGTTGACAGGCGTCCGCTGGTGCGAAAGCTGCGGCAAGCGCGAGCGACGCGATGGGTCGGTTTGTTGCATGCAGATGAGATGAGAAGTTCCCTGAAACCCCTTCATTAGTGGCCAGAGTTGCTCTTCTGGAAGGTTCTTTGACCTGGTCAGAGCTTGGTCCTTTCTTGGAAAGCAGAGATGCTCTTTTGTGTCTCCCCCTGGATGTTTGAATCCTGTGTTCCTTCAGTCCTTTGTACGCCGGAGCATCTGTTAGAAAAGGGGTTTCACGTGGCCGAACAATGCAGATTGTGCCTTTCTTCTCCTCCTGGAAATACAGCTTGATTTTCACAGCCTCTGAGCATGCTGCATTTCAGGTCTCCTCAGCCACCCCTCCAGGACACCTCTCCCCAAAGCTCCTTCCCGCTTGTACCCCCAGTTTCTCTACCCCAAACCCAGCAGCTGTCCCTGCATCCTTACTGGGATCCTGATCTCAGACTCGATCCAGAGCTGTGAAACCTTTCTGTGTCCTTCTCTGTGGGACATAATTGATAATTCCTCAATTTATGCCTTCTGATCTCCTGTCTCCAGTGCTGCTCGTCCAGGTTGAGGAGGTGGAAGCTGCTGCCCTTGACCCTGCCCATGCCACCCCAGAGCTCCCTCACTGCTTTGAGCCGAGTTTCTCAATGGCTCCAGGCAGAGCTGAGCATGGTGTGATTCACATTAATCTCCTGTTGTTCTCCCTCTCTTTCCATTTCTCTCTGGACTCTTTTCACTCTCCCGTACTGCAGAGTAGTCCTTTAGCCAGGATTATTTTATCCCATTTCTTAGATAAAGGGCTTGGAGGCCAGCACTGTATTATTTCTGCATTAACTGGAAGGGCTCTTTGAGTTGAGAGAGGAAACTTCTCTTGGATCGATGCCAGAAATAGCACGTTTGCCCCTTCCCTTGACTAAATGACCTTCAGATTTAATATTGATGTGTAGCTTTATCCTCGCTCTATTTTAGACTAAAGAGACAATCTTTGTGTGCTGGGGGGACTGTGTTGGGGCCTGCCTGTAGGTACCTGTGTTCCTGAAACTCCGAGCTGCAGAGGAGCAGAGCACTGCAACTACAGAGGGAATATCTCCAGCTTTATCCAGTGGGTGTTCTCCTTTCCTGAAAGACCTGGTGCTTCTGTTACTTTGAGCAGGGGTGACCTCCCTGGGCTTCAAGCCAGAAAAACGTATTTTTCATTTTTTCCAGCAACTCTGAAGCCACTCGGATTGAAGGCTTGGAAATGAGGGCAAGCCCATGCAGCTTGCAGCCCAGCTCTCCCGGGTGGATGGGTTGGGAAGCAGATTGCTTCTTGCTTCTCCCCTGGAAGGCCAGGAGCTTGGGGAGCTTTGGGACTGCACCTGACGGGTGAATTCATGCCACTGATGCTGTTATGCATCGATGCTGCCTCTCTTTGCTGTTTCAGTGTTTCCTAAAATCCATTTGTTCGCCCATACTCCCTGCCCACCCCAGCCCATTTCAGCTGTTTTTGGCATTGATAACTTCTGCTCCAGCTGGAAATCCTGCTTGGCTTCTACCTAAATTTCTACTATNGGGGGGTTGGAACTGGATGAGCTTTAAGGTCCCTTCCAACCCTGATGATTCTATGAATTGTCCTAATGTCACTGCATGGTCCAAACAAATGTGTTTTTTCTTGACTTCTATCTCTGTGAGCTTAAAATCCTGCTCGTTCTAGTGAGTGGTGAGGAAGACTGAAAAAAAAACATCTTAAGAAGAGGCTTTTGTGCAAAAGATTTAGGGCTTTTGTGCTTCAGGTACAGAGCAGAGCTTAATTTTGTGCTGCTCAGAGTGTATTTGTGAGCACAAACTTCATGTTGGAATTCTGCATTTTGAGACGTGTTTGCAGAGCTCTCTCCTTTTCCTCCCAGGACGTTAAAGAGCAGATAAGGAGGGTGAGGTCATCTGAGCAGTGCAGAAATTTCCCAGGCCTGGAGAAGAAACCTGCTTCAGTGTAATCACTTATCCTGGAGTTTCATTTTGATCTTGGGCTGCAAAACCTGTGGAGTTAAACAAAAAGACCCCCCCCTCCCTGTGATCCATGACAAAACACCCTTTGACCTCAGGTCTGAACGGCTGCATATTAAAAAGTGAAGAGGCTGAAGCTGCATTTTCATTCCTGGAGTATCTCGTGCTGCTCACTCCTGTCTGTCTGTCCCTACTGGGTGCAGTGGGTGGGGGAGGAGAGGAAGACTCTGTACCTCCTGGCAGCCAAACCAAGAGGAAGATGAAGGCATGTTTTATTTGTTGGACTGCTCATTTCATGCTTGGATTGATGGGGATCAGACGTTGCTTGGTTGAAAACAGTTTGGGCAGATGTTTGCATCTCTACAGTGAGTCCTTAGCAGCTCCATTGCTGGAGGTGTGGTAGATACTGGGGGAGAAGTCATTTTTTGCAAGGAGATCTGGGGTGCAGGCATCCAAGGAGCTCTCCTCTTCAAGATTAACTATGTTTTTTCTTGGCTATCTCATGGTGTGACAGTTTTGCTGGTGCTGCCTGTGTGGAAAGCTTTGCAAAGCTGAGGCGACTGTAGTTGCACTTGTTTAGATCAAGGTGAGGGCAGCACAGTCAGAAAACTGCCTTTGCTGATGCTCTTCTCTTTATGGGGTGAGCTGGAAGGTTTAAACGTCCTGGAGAATAATTCCATAAATTCTGCCTTCAGTAAATTCTTCAGAACAATGAAAAGCATGTCCCAAATAAGTCCCGTTCTGACACGATGTTGTGTTAAAGCTCTTCACCAAGTGGAGCTCTGAGCTGCTCTCCTTGCACTGGCAGTGCCCAGATTCGACATTATGGAATATTGATTTACTGTGAGGCATAAAAATGTGCAGTACTCAGCAGAAGGGCCTCCCCAATTGTTATGCTCCAGGAACACTGCTGCTCAGGAATGTGAAATAAATTTTCCCTTTGAACAATAGATCCTGATTTGCATAGTCTCTATTCTTGTCTCCCCGGGGATTGTGCCACTAATGGTCTGTAGTGAGCGCTCCCCCACTTTGACACCAAACTGCTCTATTTGCACACACACAAAGGGCTTTGCTGTTGAACAAGTGTAATAACTTCTCAAGCAGTTTACTCCCTGCTCTAATTGTCTCCTCTGTTACAGTGCACTTAACTTTTGTCTGAAGAATTTCAGACACTGAACACCCCCTTCCTTCCTTCTCTTCTTTGATGTTTTCGCTGCCTTCATTTCAGGCAAGTTTGGTTCACAGCAACCCAAAAAGGCAAATTTGTGCTGCCAAGGGTGTCTTGTGGCTGGTTGAAGGAGGGCAGGACCTGGGAGGTGGTTTGTTTGCTCAAGAAAACCTTCTGGAAAGCACTGACCGCTGCTGTGAGCTCTGGCTGCCCCAGCCCAGGATGGGTTTTTTGATTGAGGATCTCCCAGCAGCTTTTTATTTATTTTATGGTGTTTCCTAGAGAGGATGCTGGTTTTCTACAGGGGTGTGTTGGAGAATACTTGTGGCCTTTGCCAGTGTATCCACCTGAACGTGCTTCTCTGGTGCTTGGGCAGAGTTTGAGGATGGAGTTGCAATTTGTTGAGTATTTCAGGACCTCTTATTTTAAAGAAATTGAAGAAAATTGCTTGTTGGAGTTGGTGCTGGTTGTGCTCATGATGTGTTAGTGAAGATGGAAAAGGAAAAACTTTGCTGTGAGTGTGGCAGAGCCTGACCTGGGCTGCCCAGGGAGGTTGTGGAGTCTCCTCCTCTGGAGAGATTCCAAAGGGGCCTGAACACGATCCTGGGTCCCCTGCTCTGGGGGAGCTGCTGGAGCAGGGGGGTTGGCCCAGAGCATCTCCAGAGGTCCCTTCCAACCCCACCTTGCTGGGATTCTCTGGTATGGTAAAACCAGCCTCTCTTCCCCTGTGCTGTATCCTCTTGGTGAACAGCAGTTGCTGGTCCCTGGCTACTGAGCTTGCCAGAGGAAGGTTGTAAGTGTCTTAGTGAAATCCCACCTTTAAAGAGGAGAAGGAAATGAAGAGCAAAATTTCCATTGGCTTAGTGCTTCTGCCACTTTCTGCTTCCTAATGGAAAAAGTATGAGTTCTAGTGAAAAATAGGGTTCTAAAAAAGGCAGTGATTGTGCTGGCCTGTGCAACCCAGACCCGTTTGGATGCTGTTGTAAGCAAAATTATAACACTGATGAAGGGCCTTACTCACCAAAACTCAGGATATGCTCCTCAAAGAGGCAGATTGTGAGCTTGAGCTGTCCTATTTTAGTCATTTTTGGGGGAAAGGTGGGGTCTGGGTACTTGTTGAGAATGATGTGTTATAAGGGAAAAATCCCCAATGACATGAAAGTGCCTCGTGGCTGGAGCAAACGTGGTGGTTTGGTTGCACACACCTTCCACGCATGGTGTGTTCTCACCTCCTGGTTCCTGGACTTAGCTGCAGGGGGTGACCAACCACCTTGTGTTTTCCAGGACAATGATGAGCAGGCAGAATGTGCTGGTTGGCAGTTTGAGCTGTTCTGCTGCAGAGCTGCTTGGGAGCGTGTGGAGAGCTCTATTGGAAAAGTGGTCCAAGAAATCATCTTATAAACGTGGTATTTTTCAGCTGGCTGCTCTGCTGTGCATCTGGAGAGTTGGTTTTGCTGCTTTAACAGCCAGCTCCTCATGTCCACACTCTTCTGGTTCCCACCTCCTGTCCCCAGCTTGCTCCCCAACCTTCTCTCCCCACACCTCCCTGGGTGCCAAAGCAGGATTCAGATGTGGGCTGAAGTACTTGCTTTGGCATAGCTGGAAGAATAAAATCAGAATTTTGGGCTATTGTCACAGAACAATTGTTGCTGCTAAGGGCTGAAGAGCAGCTAAAGCTTGGAAGGGCTGTTTTTCAGACAGTCAGCTGAATAAACGCTTGGGGCGTTGCATAAATGTCACAGCGTAGAAGATCTGGGGCACTTGGATCTGAAATATTGCGAAAGTTCAAACCCAGCCCTGGCAACCAGCGTGAGGAATTTCAGCAGAGATCTTAAAAGTGGTGAGGAAACTTAAGAAAGAAACCAAAAATGTCTAAGCCCCAGTTCTGAGTCTGAGCAGAGCCTTGTGCTGGGCTGTTTCCTTCCACGTGCTGCCAAATTTATGCCTTGGTCATGAACTCCACAGAAAGTGGCATGAGAAGGGTGTGATGGTCAGTTTGTGGAAATCTCTTCAGGGTTAATGGGCAAACCACATCACAGAGACCTTGCAATTAACTGTCTGTCTGGGCTTCATGGAAAATTAGGACTTTAATTGTTTGCTTTTAAACAGATGATACCTTGAGATAGCTGAGGAAGTTGAGCAAGCCTGGGAGGTGGCAATATGGCTACAGAGGAGAGCAGGAGTTTCACAGGAACTGGGTGGGATGAGCTTTGAGGAGCAGAGGGCTGGAGCTGCATCTGTGTGTGTGTTGGGTTGGGGAGCTGAGTGCTTTGGGAAGATCCTCTCCATGGTAGTCTTTGGGAATGAATGAGGTGGAGGTGCTAAGAGGAACATTAGGAAGGTGGCTGATTTTGTGATCAGCACTGAGCCGTTGGTGGCCTCTGCCTTGGCTTCCTTGCCTGGAATGAGTGAGGAGCAACTGCAGCTTTTGCTGCAGGTCAACTGAGACAGAGGAAGGCAAGTTCTGGAGAAAGGTGGGAAGGTGCCTGGATGTCTGTCCCAGGCAGCTGTGGCACAGTCTGGGGGGTCTGCTGTGCAGGACCAAGCAGAGATGGGAAGCTCTGCTGGAAAAACTTTAAATATATCACCTCTTACTGGTCATCACTCTCTGCCTGTTGTCTTATTGATGGCTCTGTGTTTGAAGGTGTCCTCTTTGTGTCACCCTGTTGGGTATCCCCTAAGTCATGCTGTAGGGGATGGTGAAGGAGACTGGGTGTTAAATATTTCTGTCCCTTGGGATCTGTTCTCAGATCTGCTGACACAGAGTTGAACCTGGCCGTGCTTTGGTTCCTTGGCTTGGCCATGCATGAGATGAGCACAACAGAAGGAGCTGTGGTGGAGCTGCTGTTGTATTGACATGTGCAGACCCAGTCTGGGAGCTGGTGTTTGAAGTCCCATAGATCCTTTTGCTGATGGTTTTGATGAGTATCCAAACAGAAGGTGTTTATTAGATACTTCCAGCTTGTAAACCCAAAACCTCCTAAGGGATCCGCTCGACTTTGGAGGCACCTTTCTCCCATTTCCAGGCTTGGGTGAAAGCTGCTGTGTGTTCTTCCCAAGGTTTGTGGGTTTCCATTGGGATTGTGGATGAGACTGAGGAGGGGCCAGCACAGACAGGGCCAGTGACTCAGCACCACCAGCACGTTGTGAGTCAGTGCTGAGCACCACTGCAGGATGCAAACCTGGGAGCTGGTGGGCTCCAGGCTGTTACACATCAGGATGAAATGCTGTGTCACCAGCACACCAGCCCATGGGCACAGTGTTTCACCCTGGGGGGGTAGCCAGACCCTGAACATGGCACAGAGGGGTACAAGGACTCATGAGACCTCACCTTGAGCACTGGGTCCAGTTTTGGGTGCCACAGGGTAAGAAGGGCATTAAGGTGTTGGAGTGGGTTCAAAGCTGGTGAGGGGTCTGGAGAACATGTCTTATGAGGAGTGCCTGAGGGAACTGGGGTTGTTTAGCTTGGAGAAGAGGAGGCTCAGAGGAGACCTCAGTGCTCTCTGCCTAAAAGGAGGTTGTGGTGAGGCTGGGGTTGGGCTCTTCTCCCAAGTAACTAATGACAGGACAGGAGGTGATGGCCTCAAGTTGCACCAGGGGAGGTTTAGATTGGACATTAGGAAGAAGTCCTTCACTGACAGAGTGGTCAGGGACTGGGACAGGCTGCCCAGGGAGGTGCTGGAGTCACCGTCCCTGGAGGGGTTCAACAGATGAGTAGATGTGGAGCTTTGGGACATGGTCTGGGGGTCAGGGAGATGTTGGACAAAGGTTGGTCTTGATGATCCTAGAGGTCTTTTCCAACCGTAATGATTCTATGACTCTGTGACTAAAGTTACAAGTTTCTGCAGGTGATGCTGGTGGTTCACCAGCCAGCTAAAAACGAGAGGTAAAGTTTGTTCTCATTTTCAGTTTGCCAATGAGAAGTTGAGTGTGGTTGGTTTGCTGTGGGTGTATCTCTAGAATTTGCTGGCTCCTTCCCTGCCTGCCTGCTGGGGTTGCTCTCCCATGGCATATATTGCATTTAAGGGAAGAAGGACAGTTCAGTAGGGTGGCTTGGATTTTGGTTCCTTTTCTGAGGACACTTTCTGAAACCATTTGCACTTCAGAAGTAGGAAAATCAGCCTGATACTAGGGTATGTACATGGTGCTGTTGTTCAACAGCATAAATAATCCTCTGACATTTTATTTGAGGGGAAAACATCTTTTTCAAGGAGCAGACTCAAGTATATTTTTGTTGTAGTTAAAATTGTCCTGAATTGGGCCTTGTGCAACCTGGTCTAGTGGGAGGTGCCCCTGCCCCTAGCAGGGGGTTGGAACTAGGTGGTCTTTAAGGTCCCTTCCAACTCCCAAACCATTCTGAGATTAAAATCTGTCAGTGCAGGAGGGGCTGTGAAGGTGGCTCCACAGCTTTGGGTTTTCTGTGCAATGAGCAGGTTGGGGGGTGGGTGTCCCCTGGCCCCCACCTTGGCCATTGTTTCACTTGGGTATTTTTAATTTCCCCATCTGTAGGTCTGTTTGGGGGTTGTTTTGTACCAAGGGATTTCTTGGCTCCTTGGGCTGTGCTTACCATCCACCGGGAAGGGATTTGGGGATATTTGGAGGAGAGAAGCAGCCACAAGAGCATGGCCTGGGGCAAAGGCTTTGGCTGCAGCAGTGAGAGGGGAGAACAGGAGAAAAGGGCTCTGGTGTGGAGCATCACCTCGAGTGAGGGGCTGGTGGGACCCGTGGCTCCATTGCCGTGTTGAGCCATGGGCTAGACACTGATCCTGCAACTGGACTCTTGGAAATTGGGATTCTGCAGTTGTTGCAGCCTCGTCCTGCTGTCATTTCTATACAGGATTTCAGGCATCTTTTAGTGGCCAGCAGCCTGGGCCAGTTTTTTTCTTCTTTTTTTTTTTTTTTGTTTAATAGAAATGAACTAGTGATGCCAAAACAAACCTTTCATATCCTGCTGGGAGCGCTGGTCCTCTGCAGACAAAGCATCGCATGCTGTGGCCAGTGGAGTGGTTTGGATGGTTCCTCATCAGCAAGGAAGGAGGTTCCTCCTCCAAAAGCAGGGCAGTTGGGAGCTGCTTGGTTGGAATGCAAAAGCTGCCTGGCCCCTGGGCTGCTGGCGGGCAGCCAGCCCTGCTCCCTCCTGGGCAGGCCCTGGCATCCTTGCTTAGCCCTGCTCAGCAGCAAAATGCCCTCGGATTTGTGCTCACAAATTCCCCCCTGAGCAGTGGGGGTTTTTCAGTGAGGAGCAGTGGAAATAACTCTTCACTCCCAGCCTCTAGAGGTCTCGTTGGTTTTGGGTTTTTTTTCTCTGAATACAAGAATGAATGAACTGAGCTGAGGTTTGAAGCTGTAGCTCAGCGCCAAGCACACGCTGGGAAGAGAAGAGCCCTTCAGAAGCTGCCGTTTCTGTCCACAGGGTGGGGGTGGGTGTTGGGCTGAACAAATTGTTCACTTTGGCTTCTTGGAAGGCAGGGATGTTATGATCAGCTAATGAGATGGTTCTTGAGCGCTGTGGGGTTTTCTCTTCCTCCCCTGGAGTTGTCGTGCGAGTGGAGTTGGCAGAGTTTAACTCTTGCTCCACCCTTAGAGCAGGTTTTTGCCCTGATGTAAAAAAATACAATGGTAGAAAAGCTTTGGTGGTCTGAGGAGTGAACTTGAATCTGTGGAAGCAGGAGCAAAGTGGAAAACAGCAGCTGAATTGGGTGCAGATCTTGTTCTTTAATGAAGCACAATTAAAGATCATGAGAGCGATTGAAAAAGTTGCATTTGTGTAGATGACACTTAGATTTTTGTTGTCAGAATTATATATAAACAGAGCATGTGGCTTTTTTACATGGGCACATCCTGAGTTTTCCAGGTTCATATGCACTGGGAATGTTGCCCCTGGCATCAGCTGTAGCACCAAGTGTCCCCATATTTTACTTTATTTTCAGCACTGCCATTTGAGCCCCTCAAAAGATAAGCAGAGAAAGAGGACGGGAAATTCTTTTAGCACTAATGTTCTTCACTTTCCAGTGAATCAGCAGGAGCTGATTTAACCATGAGGTGTCTCTTGGCATCTGGCTGAGGAGCAGGCAGAGCAGTTGTGTTCACACTACTAAACTTTGCCCTGGGGCTGCTGCCTCCTGGGAGGTGGTGCAAGGGAAGAATGAGAATTAATGCAGATGATCTGCCCTTTAATAAAGTTAAATGTCATCAAATGTCTTATTTGAAGCCACTCTTGAGGTCGGTTGGCAGGTTTTGAAGATCCCAGGTGGACGTGGGAGCTCAGCTCTGATGTGCCTGGTTCTTATTCACTGGAGCTGGCAGTGAGATCCCTCTTCTGGTTAAGAACCATGAACTGCATGGAGAGCTGGTGCTTGGGCAGCTCTCAGGGAGGCACCAAGTGCAGCTCTGAGTGTTTTGGCAGTGGTGGGACGTGGAGCTGGGGAGAGGCAGGCAGCTTGAGCAGAGATTTTGGAGCAGGATCAAAATTCAGGATGGGATTGTGGCAGTTGCAGATTGGCTGGTGCAGCCTGGGCTGTGTGTGATGAGATCTCACACGTGTATTTCTTCTTGGTTCCTCAACGAGAGGACAAGTTTGTGATGGGCCATATGAGTCCAAAAGCAGCTTGTTAGAAATCCAGAGCCAGCCAGCTGGGATGTTTGGAGCAGTACTGACAATTGAACAACCCAAGAAAAGGAGAATTTGGCCCTATTTGAATCGTGGTCCACAAGAGTGGATCAGGATGGAGACCTCCATGAAGAACCAACTCTGTGGGACATTGTTTTTCAAGCTCCACTCCCTCCCTTCTCCCTCAGATAGTGAAATGTTGCCCCAGCTCTGTCTCAGATGGATGTTCAAGACCAAATCCTGCTCCCCACAACACAGGACATTCAGGATTGTCAAACTGCAGCTGCAGTTGTGGGTCATCTGGTGAGCATCTCCTGATTCCTTTGGTGGACAGATACTTCATTGTCGTATTCAGGAGATGTCCTTTACCTCTTGGGGTCTGTCCTAAGGCCATGGTGAGTCTCCCATGGAGGCCCAAATCAGCCAGCACCTTCCCAGCTTGCCTC
Source organism: Brachypteracias leptosomus (assembly GCA_013401335.1). Lineage (NCBI taxonomy): Eukaryota > Metazoa > Chordata > Aves > Coraciiformes > Brachypteraciidae > Brachypteracias > Brachypteracias leptosomus. The sequence goes on along the minus strand of VYZX01027797.1, from coordinate 95,145 downwards.
TGGCAGCTGAGCCTGAGGTTGTGTCTCTTTTGGGAGAAGGTCTCAAAATCTGGGGCTTTGAAGCAAACCTGGGTGATCTTTGGTGATTTCTTCCATTGAAAGCTGCATCAGGAGGGGGCTGGTGACTACAAAATCATTGTTAAAAGCATTTTCTGGTTGGCTGTGAGTCTCTCCCGTGGCTGTTTCACCACTCAGGCTGCTTGAGAAGTTCTCCAGTGTTGCTGTTCCTCTCTCTCCCTGGCATTGACTCTTCCTTCCAGCCCGACGTGTTATTCCTCATTTAACATCGAGATGATTTGGGTTTGCTCAGGTGCTCTGGGTGGCAGAAACAATCTCACTCCAGACCCTGGCTGCTGCTCCTTCACTGCTGCAGGTTCCCAGGAGTGCTTCTGATGCATCATTCCCTCCAAACTTCCCAGTTGGAAATCTTTTCACTCCCATTTTTCAGTGCTGCTCCATGGCATTACCAAGGATGGTTTAGCAGCAGCTGGTGGGGCTGCTCTGTTCCCTTTGCAGCTGGGCCTTTAGCAGGGCAGTCTCCCAGTGAAGAACAATTCTGCTCATCCCTAATTCCCTCCCTTTGGTGCTGTCTCTGCCCTGTTGGCATCCAGCTGCATGGCCTCAGCAGAAAGCAAGATGGACTGATGGGCCAGCAAGGACTTCCCAGCACTGGTCACATGGTGGAGGGAGGCAGCTCAGCTTCTCTGAGGTCCAGAGGAAGCAAAATTAATGTGTCTTGTAAGACCTGCTGGTACAAAACCAGCTGGCACCAGGGAACTCCAGTGGGCTGGAATTTCCTCCAAGGCAATATGGAGAACCTGCTCGTGGGAGGAGGACACGGGTGTGCCTGTTCCTTGGAAGTGAGAGATCCCTGAGCATCCTCACCCAGAAGTGCTTTGTGGACAGCTTTGACTTGGTCTGAGCATGTATCAGCTGTGGGGGTTATCAGGGAGGGCTTATCTCTGGAGCTTGTGGCTTCCAGCCCAACCCATTCTATGGGTCTGTGAGCTTTTATAGCACCATGACTGCTGAGACAACTCTACTGGGTCTAGTACAGGTTGTACTGGTGGATGCTACCTGGAGGAGCACCTGGCTGGGGGGTTTTGCTTTCTGGAGCTGACTCTGCCATTCAGAATAACTGATTTTAACCCACAGTTGCCTGTTTCTCACTTGGGGAAGGTCTGGAGCCCATCCCAAGGACTTGAGCTGATGTAAGACAGGATTTATTTTTTTCCCCCTTGTCCTTCTGCAGTCATAGTAAACTAACTGCTGGTTTTTAGGAAGAAGCATTTACTTCTGGGAATTTATCATGTTGATAAAGCTTTTTGCTGTAGTTTCCTAAAGGCTGTGTGGTTCTCCTGGAGAAGTGGCCATGGTACAGCACATCCAGGAGCCCAGCACCACAGCACAGGAGCTCTCAGCACTGGTTTGAGACTACAGCCACCAAGGGCAGGATTTTTGAGGTCTTCTGCCACGGATGGGAGAAGGATCCTGTTCTTCTCTCCCTTTCTGTGAAGCCCCACAGCATCCCACAGTATTTCTAACCTTGGGACCTCAGGCTCCCCACTTCTCCCTCCTCCATCCCAGCCTCTCGGGCACCTTGGGGGGCTGTGCAGGTTGTGTCTGTGCGAGGAGACAGACGTGAGGCTGCTAATTCCACACACACACTCACTGCTGGCAGTGAGCACCATCTGCTTAGGGCTGCAGGACGCTGTCCTTGTCGGTCAAGCTGAGTGTCAGGGCAGCTGGGTGCTGCTCCCACCACGTCCTGGCACCCCAGTGCCTGTGGAAGGGGAGCCAGCCTACCTCAGAAACCACCTTTTAAAGAATCAAGCTCCTAAAGAATTCATTTTTGGTGCTGTTCCATGAGCTGTCCCATGTCCTGGGGTCAGGCACTGGAACGGGCTGCCCAGGGAGGTGCTGGAGCCCCTGTTCCTGGAGGTGTTAATGAGTAGATATGGCACTTTGGGACATGGTCTAGGGGTCAGGGAGATGTTGGGATGAAGGTTGGACCTCATGATCCCAGAGGTCTTTTCCAACCTAAGTGATTCTAGATTCTCTTTGGTGCATTCACATGGAGCACACCCTGCAGCAGCACCATGAGCACTTCCCCTGGAGGATGCAGGGTTAAACCACTTTCTGCTCCTCACTTTACTCCCTGCTCCAGCTTTGCCTCTGGAAGCTCAAGGACCACTCTCCAGACGAGCTGTGCAGCCCCTCCAGCAGCACTGCTCTTGGCAACCATCTGGCCATCCCTTCAGTCTTCAGCTTAATCCAAAACCCGTTGTGGGCAAGTGCCATAAACTCTTTCAATTGTCATCTTCAAGTCCCTGTTGTGTAGAAGGAGAGGAAGTGGGTTCCCTGCCCCCAGAGCAGGGTGTCTGCTTGAGGTTTCACAGAATCACAGCATGGTGGGGGTTGAAGGGACCCCTAGAGATCATCTAGTCCAACCCTCCTGCCAAAGGAGGTTCATCAAGGGCAGGTCACACAGGAACGTGTCCAGATGGGTCTTGAAAGTCTGCAGAGAAGGAGACTCCACAACCTCCCTGGGCAGCCTGGGCCAGGCTCCAACACCCTCACAGTAAAGAAGTTTCTCCTCATGTTGAGGTGGAGCTTCTATGTTCCAGTTTGTGCCTGTTGCCCCTTGTCCCATCACCTGGGCACCGCTGAAAAGAGTCTGATTGCTCCATCTTCCTGACACCCACCCTTCAGATATTGATCAACATTGATCAGATCCCCTCTCAGCCTTCTCTTCCCCAGGCTAAACAGCCCCAGGGATCTCAGTCTTTCCTCATACAAGAGATGTTCCAGTCCCTTAATCATCCTCGTAGCCTCTGTTGGACTCTCTCCAGCAGTTCCTGTCACCCTTGAACTGGGGAGCCCAGAATTGGACCCAATACTCCAGATGTGGCCTCACCAGGGCAGAAGAGAGGGGGAGAAGAACCTCCCTCGACCTGCTGGTCACACTTCTTAACGCAACCCAAAGTTTGAAGTGACTGCAGCAACTTCAGATGCTGTATTTCATGCTGGTTACTCCTTTCTAGTGCTACTCGAGAAAACAACCGTTCTTACAGAATATTTCTATAGAGATGAAATCAGAAGAAGCTCCAGAGCTCGTTCCCCAAAAGCTGATTTTTCCCGAGGAAAACACAGAGAAGTTGCTGACAGCCCCTCGCAGCAAAGGCTGTAATTGAACAGGCTCTGAAAAAGCCTCAATTCTAAATATAGAGGCCCCCACTACGCTCAATACTGTTTTGGAAAGCGTGGCTGAGCCATCATGATGTATCCTCCCCTCCTCCCCCCCTGCTGCAGGGTGTCACAGGATGAAGTGTAAGTTACTGGGTTTCGCTTTCTTGGTTTATTTTTGGTTTAAGTCCAGTGGGTTTTTCTGGGGGTGGATGTGTCCTGATTTTAAGGTGAAGAGAAGGGCTGCTGCTTGCTCTGCCACAGCTCTCAAACGGGTCTAAGGTGGATTTTATACTTAATTTCTGTGTGATCTGAGCAAAAGAATGAGGTGTATGTATCAGGGCAGGCCAGTGCTGTTCCAGCAGGCATCATAGGTGCTTTATAATGTTGCAGAGGCAAACCAGTGAGCTGGCAGTTTTGAAGTGCTCTCAGCAGCTTTTGATACTTCTAAAAACAATTCCCAGTGCTGCACTGATCCCCAGGGAGCAAATTGGAGCCTGCTGAGATCTGATTTAGAGCCCTGAATTTTCTAGGGTCCATATAATCTGTTGCAGTAAAAGCAGAGAAATTCCTGGGTTTAAGCTGTAAAAAAAGATCATAGAATCGTAGAATGGTTTGGGTTGGATGAACTCTTCTTCAGTAAAATTGGTCTCTGAAATGAGTCTGGTAGAATTTCACTCAAACTCGGCTTGCAGAGAAATAACATGTTCTGGAAAGTCTTTGGGGAAACAACAACATGAAAACTGTGTCAGACTCAGGTGGTTGGGTCTGAGCAGAGCCACTTCCAGCGATGCTCAGAGAAACCTCTCAGTGGGATGAAGGAGATCTGCATCCCAAGCACCACTTCTCTGCCCTCCCATGTTGTTAGAGGGGGGATTTGGTGCCATTTTGGCTCGACTGGAGATCCCTGGTGGGAAGGAGGGACTGTGGAGCTCACAAGGCGTTACCCTGCTTGGAACGGGGTGAAGCATGACTGGGCTGGAGAGCTGGATTAGTGCTGCCTGGTCGGGTGATGCTGGGGTGGTGCTGGCAACTGCTCAGCCCATTGTAAACCAGATTAACCCTCTGGTCACTGCCTCAGACCTTCCCCAGCCCCAGTGCTCAGCTGCCTTTTGTATCAGGCTCTTCTGGCTCTATCCTTGGTGTAACTGATGGAGGATTAAGACCTGGCCTTGCTGTGGCAACCATTACAATAAATATTAAAACTTCCTCCAAACACAAGGTCAGCGTTGATCAAAATAGAGCAGGAACTTCTCCCTGTGTTAAAAGATTTAATCTCCTAAAAGGGCTTTGAAACTGGGCGTGGAGAGGGCTGAGAGGACCATGGGCAGTAAATATAATTGCCCATTTTGGTGGCAATCTGGCCTCATCTAAACTGTCTTTGGAGCAATGTCCCTGCACAGCTGGGAGCTCCAGCAAGAACACAGAGAACGTGTCTTGTTCTAAACTTGTGGGTTTCACTTGCAGTTCAAAGGAACCAACTCCTCTTTCAGAGTATTTCTATTAGTTGGCTTGAAACTTGTAGTAACCCTGGTGCTTTTGGGGTTTTTTTTAGGGCAAGTGCATTTAGTTAGCAGTACACCTAAATACGGGCAGAGGCATAGAGGGTGTAAATTCTTCTAAGAACTTGTTTGTTGCTGTTTCTGGCCAGCTCTGCAGCTGAGGGTGCTCCAGTAGTAACCTCATTTACCACGTGCTGCTGTTGCTAGAGAGGTTGGGTTTGCTAGAACAGCTTTCAAACAGGTTAATCTCAGCAGAAGACTTCTTCATTAGATTTTGGAAGAAGACTGTGGACATTGCTGGGGCTCCCCTGCCCCGTGTGCCCTCACTGGGTTCAAAAATGCTACAGAAGGACAAGGAGATGGGGAAAAGGGAATTATAGATCATTGGAATGAGCTGCTCAGAGGCCCCATCCCTGGAGTCCTTCAAGGTCAGGCTTGCTGGGGCTCTGAGCAGCCTGCCCTAGGTAGAGATGTCCCTGCTGGTGTAGGGAGGTTGGACCAGGTGACCTCTAGAGGTCCCTTCCAGCCTCAAACATTCTGTGATTCTATGATTTTGTGTTTCATTTCTTAATTGCCAAGCATCCAGATGTGCAGAGGCTTTGTGCAGTCGCACTGGATTTGTGCTTGTGCTGACACTTTGTTTCTGCACCATGTTGTGATTTTCTTCCTTTCTGGGGACCCTTAATATTTATCCACTGGAATGAGGATGCTTAGGGTATATTTTCATAATATTATGGCTTTTAATGGGCGAGCAGAGCCGTGGATTTACAGATACCTTCTGGTCTTTGTGTTGCTTTCTGCCCTGGAGTGCAATAGGAGAGAGTCAGGAGGTTTTTTTAGCAGATGAGTGTAAAATGCAGTGGTGAAGTCCACGCACTAGTGAAAGCACATTTATGCTCCTGCAGAACCATCCTTTGTGCTCACAGCAGAGATAAAGGCTGGAGGAAATCAGTTGAGAGTTGCAAAGAGTGTGGGTAACCCCCTGCACCCCCACATCCTCACCCTCTCTCAGCCCCAGAGATCAGGAGGAATATTCACTTGGTACTTTTCTGATGTTTTTTCCTGGCTTGTTTGTGAGCTCATTCCAGCTCAGATGCAGAAATCAAGTTTACTGCTGCCCACTTTCCTTCTCAGCACCTCTCTGCAGGGGAGCAGCTTGTGCAAGGTGCTCTGCTGCCCGTCTCCAGACAGTGGTTCCCCTTAAAACCCAACAATGAGCTGTTGTGAAACTTGCCCTGACTTTTAACGGTGACCACATGCTATGTGCTGGTGTTGGGGGGTATTTTGTGCCCGATGACAGAGCTCTGCTTTTAAAGAAGTCAAGGAAGGGAGGGAAGATGGGAGTTTGCTTTCTCCAAGCCTTGGAAAAGTGGGTCTGGCAGATGTGGCCAGGTAGGAGTGGAGCTGCTGGTTCAGCTGAGCGTGGAATCAACTGTTAACGCTTGCATAGGCAGGACCAGGAGTTGGTTTGATGTTGCTGTGTGGAGACCTGGCTCTTAGAGCAGGGCTGTAGCTGGGCTGGTGATGATTAGCAGCAGCTAGATGGTATCAGCCGTGCCATTCAGGGTGTAGCTTTTGATCTAGCTGTCAGTTCTGCTAGCACTTTCTCTGGACTGTATAATTAAAATCACACTCCAAATAATCCCCCCCTTGCCCTCTCTGTTGTTGCAGGAGGCGAAGGGCAGAGTGGAGATGGGCAGCAGACCGTGCAGCCATCGTCAGCCGCTGGAATTGGCTCCAAGCCCACGTCTCGGACCTGGAATATCGGATCCGGCAGCAAACGGACATTTACAAGCAGATTAGAGCCAATAAGGTGAGGACCTGGGGCTTGGGTACGTGGGGTTTGTGTTGTCTGCCTCCTAATGGCTCTTTCTTCTCATGCAATGGGGAGTCCATGCAAAGTCTGCCTTTATTTCCCCCCCTTCATCTCTCAAAAAGCAGATTGCACGGTTGTGACTAATTGCAATGTTATTTGGCATGGGCTGAGAGTCATTCTTTGCCCAGTTCAATATGAAGGGAGCAATACCTTGCTTTAAAGTCACTCTCTAGGTACTGAACTTTAAAGTCACCCTCTGGGTACTAAACAGAACAGTTGCTTTTGCCTCTGTGTTGCTGGTCCCCATCATTTGAGCCTTTCTCTTTTTCTCTTTTTTTCATTTCTTATTTTTTTCTTTTTTTTTCCTCTTCTTTTTTTTTCTTTTTTCTTCTTTTTTTTCTTTTTTTTTAAACCCTTCCCATTCTTTTTGGGAGTAGCTGCAGATGGGGACGAGGAACAACCTAACAAGAGACTTTCTGGGGAAGGGAGGGGACCTTGGAGGAAGTTAACTTCAGATGACTATCACCCAGCACAGGCTTGAGATTGAGCCTGTCACAAAATAAGGCTGTTTCTAGGTGCTGACCTTTCTTTGGGGAAGGAATTATTTTTTTCAGACTTGCTCTCAGGTGGTGGGAGAATGGGGGAAAGCAGAGAAGGGGCAAGGGAGGAATTGTTATCGAGGCTTGTTCAGGCATGCACAGCTAAATGTCAGGCCTTGGAGGGAGGAATGTCTGGAGTTTGTGGCAAGAAGGTTCTTGGGATTGCATCAACTTACAGATCCTCAGGAATTCAGCCCAGCAAACACTCTGCTCAAGATGTGTGGTGCTCTGGGGGTGGCAGGGGAGAGGCTTCCAGGCAGGGGAGGGAGGCTGGACTTTTATGCAGCTATGTAGAAAAACAGGCTAAAGGAGTGAGTGAGAGCTCTAAATGACTAGGGCATGGATTTCTGACCAGAATCCATCACTGAGGTCAGAGCAAAGGGCTTCTGGGAAGCAAGTTAATGAACCAGTTTCAGAAAGAATTGTGGTCCTTCTGTCTTAAGAAAGCCAATCATGCAAGATGGTTTTTTAAGTATAAAATATGAAATAGCTAAAAAAAGTTAAGTAATGGAGGAAATGAGGAAACTCATCTCATAAAGTGGAAGATTTGGTGCCTTCACTAGGTGATGACAACTTGACAGGCTGGTGAAATGGCCTGACAGTGGCTGCAGGCATCCCACGTGGTTTGATCTAAGGTCCCTAGAGAACATCAGGGGGTTGTGTGTGAGTTGAAAAGTACATCTGAGGTTTTGGAAAACAGGATGTCATCTTCTCTTTGATTTGTTCAAACAAAACCTCCTCAACTGCACTAACTTGACACCTGAGTTTAAGATAAAGACAGTGGCAGAAGAGGTCAGAGGTTGAGGATTTATTTGGTAGTGACTGTTCTGTCTGAAAGGCAAGTGAGTCCCAAATACCCCATCTTCTGATAGGACTTCATGGAGACCACCACTTGCACCCAGCTGTCGTTGTCTTGGTGTCATTGAGCTCAAGGAGATCTTGTCAAATGAAGAAATCAGAGTAAAGTTCATAAAAGCAGCTTGGGACAAGGATAGGAGACCAGAAACACAGGTTTCAGTAATACAAGAGCCTTCTTGGAATGGATTTGGCTCCAAATTGTACAAGGACAACAGTGAAAGAATTTGGAGACACCTTGTTTTTTCTATCAACAAAACTCGAGCTTATTTGGCTGTAAGGAAGTTAAATAGTAGCTGCTGCAGGAATTTGTTATTCTGTTTTATCCCTTATTTTAGCTTAATTATCTTTATAAGTTAGATCTATATCTCGGTGTACCCTTCAAGGAAGACACATCAGTTTGTCAAAGCAAAGCAAGAGAAGGACCAGGCAGTTTAAAATAACTTTCTGTTGGGCAGGTACCTGGGTGGCTCAGCAGTAATTGTGTTTTCAGCACATTTAGATGAGCTCAGTTGGAGCCTGGTGAGGAAACCAGGAGGAAAACAACAAATCAGTGAGCGAGTGGTTAAAGTTAGTGGTAAAGTACCATGTTTTCTGGCCCTTAAAAATAGCAGGCTGCTGGGCCTTCCATCTTGTGTTGGTTGTGAAGAGCATGTGCAGTTAATTGGAGAGACTGGATGTCCACAAAGGTAATGAGGTGGTTTTGCTCCTTCCCATCAAAGTGCTTCTTGGGGTGGGGTGTGGGACCCCCCCACGCAGAGTCTCTGCACCTCCCTGCACACGTGGGTGGCTGCTCCCTGTTTGGAGAGGAGCAAACAGCATTTTCCTCTCCTTTTGCATCTCCTGCAAGTTTCACTCTTGAAATAAGATGTAAATGAAGAGGAAGGTTCCTGCAGGAGTTCTGCAGTGACAGACTCGGTTGAAATAGTGCCTGGGACTCCTTAAGGACGGGGTTATTTTGCACATTGTCTCTGCAGACCCAGGCTTGGCTTGTTCCCAGACCATCTGAGGTGGGTTCATGGTGTTCCCTTTGAGCTTTGGGGCTGCTCCATGGAGCCTGTCCCGTGGGGAGAGCCCTGATCCCAGCCCAGCTGCTGGGTCAAGAGCAACAACTGATGGGAAGGGTGGGACAGGACTTAGGAGGAGCTTCTTGCTGGAAGAATTTGAAGCTCTTGCATGGGTTTCCTGTGTCTGCAGGGGTATGTTGGGCTCAGGGCATGACAGGAGATGCTGTGGCCCTCTCTGAGGCTGTTCAGGACGCTCAGTCTTTCTCTGGTGTCTTCTAATGTGTGTCAGTGTCTTCCTCACCCATTAGTCCCTTGGCAGCAGCTGCTGACGGCTACAGCACCGAGATCTATCTCTAGATCTGTCTCTGAGACCTGTACAATTGACTTCTCATTAATCCCATAATTAGTGATAAAAATGGGAGTAAAGAAGCAGCAAACCTGCCAATAAATATTGAAGGGAGCCTGCCTTTTTTCCTTTGTTTTGGTGAAAAGCAAGTATTGTGTGACCTTGGAATAATTCAGGCGAGCTGCTCCTTTCCCTTTTCTGAAAGAGAGCTGGAAATTTGATGTTCTCTTTCTAATTCCCCTCTATTATTCAGAAGTGTATGAATAATGGAGATTTCAAACTCTTAGCAAAGCAGAGAGTGGAAACTCTCAGGAGGAAGATGCTGTCCAAGCTGCAGGTCCATAGGTCTGTTGGGACTGGGAGCTGGGGGAGGACAACCATGGCCATGGCCAGTCTGGGCAGTGCAGCTTCTGCACCAGGGCACAAAAATTAAAGGAATGTCCTTCTAAACAATACCCACAGTCTACAGAATTAATTAGTGCTCCTTCCTGAGGCGTGGAGCAGCTCCCCTCATTCTCTTCCCTTAAACTGGAGGCAGAAGTCCTTGGTGGCTTCTTCCCACTCTTCCCCATCTCATTCTCTTGCTGAGCAGATGAGAAGCCCAGGAGCTTTCTGCAGTGTCAGAGGGAAACAGTTTCCTTAGTTCCAAATTTGCATTTAGTCCCAGTTTCTCCTTTTCTCATGTCTCCTGCACCTGCCATCTGGAGATGACCGACCCCTCTGTGGAATCATGCCTGAGGATGTTTCTAGAAGCAATAGTGTGATGAGTTGCTTTTGGTGAGGGATCTTTCAAAAGCAGAGGAAAAGCTCAGCAGTATTTACTTGAGTTTAGGCTTCCAGCCTCTCTCATCCTCTAAACATCCTCCTGGGATGTCAGAAAACTCTAGAAAGTCGTCATCATGTTTATTCTAGAAGCTGGTTACTCCTCATTGCTGCCTGGAGGCCACGTACAGTTGTATTTAGTTTATAGAATCAGAGGATGTTTAAGGCTGGAAGGGGCCTCGAGAGGTCATCTGGTCCAACCTCCCTACCCCAGCAGGGACCTCTCTACCTAGGGCAGGCTGCTCAGAGCCCCAGCAAGCCTGACCTTGAAGGACTCCAGGGATGGGGCCTCCACCCCCTCTCTGGGCAGCCCATTCCACTCATCTATCACCCTCAGGTTAAAGAACTTTTTTCTACTATCCAGTCTAAATCTCTCCTTTCCCAGCTTAAAACCATCACTCCTTGTCCTATCATTACAAACCCTTTTGAACAGACCTTCCCCTGCCTTCCTGTAGTCCCTTCAGGTCCTGAAAGGTACCTGCTTTGAAATAAAGTGTCCCCAAGCCATGGGCCACCACTGGCTTTGATCTGCTGCATAGAAAATTGTGTCAAGGCATCAGATCAGCCTCTTGGGTGCCTTCCATGGCCACATGGTCATGGAAGAATTGACTTTGTGGACTTTGAGGGCAGCCTTGGAGCTCTCTCCCCTCTCCAGATGACGTGTCCAGGTTCCCTTCCAGGCTCCCTTTGTTGTGACACACCGAGCAACCTCCAGAATTGTTTTCAGCTGACTGATCCTCCTGTTCTTAATCTGAGCAGCCCTTTCCATAGTTCCTTGTTTGATCAAATGCAAACTCGTTCTGGCTTGTCTTCGTCCTGGACTATATTCATGGCCTGTAGGTTCCACCAACCCCCTAATCTCTTGCAGATTTTAGGCTGCTTTGTTATAAAATAGCTCAGAATATGCATAATTCTGATGATTTTACTTTACTTTGTGTTCATCAAGAAAGCAGCCCTGCCTTTAGAGTGAGCTTCGCTTAGAGTAAAGCATAAACAGGACAACATATGCTCAGCCTGATAAAACAATGTGCTTTGTCCCACCAGGTTTATAGCAGTGTCTTGTTTATCAGTGGTTTTTAATTTTCCTTGTTGAATTTTGCCAATATCACTTCTTTGAAAAGGAAAAAAAATCTGCTCAGAGTCTCAAGTTTGACTGCAGGTTTTTGGCAGCCACTCAAAATTGTTTGCTTGGCTGTGGTGGTGTGTGTGGTGCTGTGAAAGGGGTGGTTTCCTGCTCTGTTCTCCTTGGCTTTGCTGGTGTGTGGCTCCTTGGACCTCCTCGAGTGATGGAGGAGGGGAAGGGCTGGGAAGTGGGATGGGAAGGGCTGGGAAGTGGGATGGGAAGGGCCGGGAAGGGGGACGGCAGCAGTGATTCAGCAGTTTGCCCAAGAGGGAGCTTACTGTCTGCTGTTGATGGGCTGGAGGCATGTGACCTGGCTTCAGCCACTGCTCCTTCCCCCTCCCACTTCAGCTGAGATGTCAGGAAAACCCAGGCAGCAGGGGTTGGGTTTGGCATCCCATTGGAAGGAGGTGGTGGGGATGCCAATGGCTGGGGCTTCGGGGGGACGATGGACACGCAGCTTCCCTGCTGAGACCGAAGGAGCCACAGTTAATTCCTGTTCCCTTCCCTCTCTTGCAGGGGCTGATAGTTCTTGGTGAAGCTTCACCCCCTGATCCTGCAGTAGATGATGCGTCCCGTCCCGTTAGTGCTGAAGTTAAGCTGGAGCCTGGGGCTGACCGGCTGGTAAGTGCCAGCAGCACGAGCTGGGGCCAGAAACTTCACACTCATGAAGTGTGGGTAGGGAAAGTTCCTCCTCTGAGCTGTGTTGGGGGAGATGCTCCAACCGTGTGCCTGGTGTGGGACTGACCTCCTGCAGAACCACCTCTCTGGGGGACTTCACGTGGGATTTGCAGCTCGCCCCCTCCCAGGTTATTTTGGGGTTAAGAACCGATAGGATTTAAACACCTTTTAGGGCAGAGTTCCTCGGGGTACCTTTGTAATGTGCATTAGCATTTTGCAAAGCTTAAAAATCCCAACTAATCCTTTCCCTCTAGCAAAAAAAAAAAAAAAAAGCACCTCAAACTGAGAGCAGCACAATTAGCAAAGGCTTCTAAAGATGTGGCTATTAATATCTGCCTGAGCGTTACCCCTCGGAACGGGAACTAATGATTTCAGTGAGATGCACTGGAAACTATGCAGAGTGCCAGGTATTTATTATTTAATGCAGAAATGTAGGGCACAGACTAAAGGCTTGATCGTGGCGTTCAGCCTGGCTGTGATTACTTTTGATCCTGGGGGATACATCCACATGGTAAAATGGAGGATTTTGGAGTTGTGGAGTAGTGCTAAGAGAAGGGTGGTCCCTGCGTGGCTCCAACTCCTGCTCTCAAGCTGCAGTGGGGCTGTTTTTCCTCTCCTAATCCACCTTTGGGGAGAAATGGAGCTTTTTGGCCATGGGAGCACTCGAGTTTCATAGACCAATATTCAATGTAGGCAATACAGATAAAAAAACTTGACTAGAAGTGACCATAAAATGATACTTGGAGTGTTTTCTCTTACCACTGGCAAGACTTTGGCAGATTTTTCCTGATAGGGAATGATAATATGAGATACTGTGAAATTTTTTATTAACACCAGACCACAGAGGGGTTATTAGGAGTGATTGTAATAAAATGCCTCCTCGCTCGACACCACCCTTCAGATGTGTGTTTGGAATTTAAGTCTAATTAGCAGATTTAAGCTGGGCCCAGAGCTCTGCTGGGTAATTGGGTACGACGAGCAGGTTTTGTTCCCTGCTGGAATAGTAGATGATGCTTGAGATGGAGACAGAGCCAGGCTGGAGAGCAGGGAGGGCAGGGGCTGCTCCAGACCCTGATTGAATCACGAGCATTACGAAGCGTCTGGTTGTGAGCAGTGATGTCCCTCTGTCATCTGCCCCCCCTGTTCTTAGGCTTTAACCCCAAAAGCACTTGGTGAATAATAAACAAGCCCAGTGACAGCGTGCTCAGATGTGCTGATGAATTGGCTGTTATTTGGGAGCTAATCCCTGAGTGGCAGGCTGATAAGGGAGATAAATGATCAGATTGAACAGCCATAGGAAGAAGAGCTTCTTCCTTATCTGTCTAAATCAAGATGTTTATGTGACATGAGGGTTTTCAACCTGGGAGTTGCAGATGGACAGGTTGTGTCCCACCTGGCTTTGTCCCTAGATATTGACAGCATTTTGCATATACTTACAAAATCATCACATTGGCCTTTTTTAGATTGTCTTAGACATCATCTGGATGTACAGAATAGAAATGGTCTGTAGGTTTCTGATGTGTGGAAAAGAAAATGCTTGGTCGGACTGTCTGGCTTTGCTGCCCAGAACCATCTCCCTGTTGCTGTGTTCACTCATTCCTTACATCATCCCTTTCCTCACCCCCTTCACTTGGGTATGAGCTCTTCCAATGGAGACTTTTATTGCTGCAGATGAGATCCCATTTCTCTTGCACGTCTTGGAGGTAACAGTGACACAAGTAATAGATCCTGAGATCAATGAAGAACATTCTCAGTGTAAAACAGGCTGCAGATTCCTCCTTGGCACCTTCTCGTGGCTACTCCTGCAGCTGTGCTGGTCATCTGAGAGGGTCACTCCTCCTGGAGAGGGCTTTTTGTTGCCCTTCCACACATGGACACACACCTCTCCCCACCTCCAGCTTCTCTGCAGCACTGCTGGAGGTGTCAGCCTCCAGAAACGCTGCCTCCAGGCACCCAGCTCCTACACCCTGCTGCTGCTGGAGGGATTGTGCTTAATTAGACCTGCTCATAAGGGTGGGGTGTTGAGTCAGAGCCTTGATCTGCTCCCAGCCAGAGATTAGCCCAGAGACCATTCCTGTTGTGTTAGGACACTGACTGGAAGGGGAACTCTTGGGTGCTTATCATTTTGGCACTCTCCAGGCTGCTTAGAATTTGGCTTTTTTTTCTTTTTTTTGGCTTTTTTTCCCCAAACTGTCAGTAAGAGACAGGTCTGCAATGTGGAGAAAGGGGAGGAATCCCTCCTGTCTCATTCCCACCTTCTCTGTGGTTCTCATCTGCTCATGGGTCCCTCCCTTGGGCAGCATGAACGCAGGATACGTGTCCTGGGGCTGGCTGAGTGGGATGTGGCTGATAATCCCTGGGAGGGACTAATCCTATCACCAGTGGAGGCTTTGCAGAGGAGGCCTGGGAATGTCTGCTGGGAACTGGGAGCTCAGTATGTCAATAAATATTTTTGCCTGAAGATGGGAATAACACAAAGCCCCGAAGAAAGAACTTGGCTGTTGATACTGGTCCATTGCTGGTCTAGTGAGGGGGGGATGCACTTAATTTTTAATAGTAAATGAGAAAAGATCTTGATGGAGTGTCTTGGTGAGGCTTTTCCCTGAAGGTCTGAACCTGTGTGGCTTTGCCTGGTTTTTTTGGGAATATAGGGGCCATTCCTGGTGCTGGGTCATGCCTACCTCCAGCATACAGCTTCCTCACTGCCCTGAGAGCCCAGCAGGCTGCAGGCTCCTGATTTCATGTACAACATCAAGCATACTAAAGCTGAATCTTTGATGCACCTCCCTAAGAGTCCTAAGGATCCTACAGACCTGGACTTCCAGAGCCCAGGCACACCCAGAACACAGAGAAGAGCTCAGTCTGGAGCATCGGGGTGATGAAGGCTCCTCTGGATCCCAGCCTGGCTGCCCCTGGAGGAAGGCAGAGCATTGGGAGGTGCATCCAAGGGGGAGCTGGTGCAAGAGCTCTGCCTCTGCTCTGAATGCTGGAGGTGGCAGCTCTTGCAGTCCTCATTCCCCTGTCATTTGTCTCAGAGCCTACACCCATCCTCAGTCAGATAAGGTTGGCCTGGGCTGCGTCTGATAAACAGCCTTTGGATTGATGCTTTCCAGCTCCTCCACAACAAGCAGGGGTCACCTTCTATTCCTATCTCAGACCACAGAGCCAGAGCCAGCTCTTGGAGAAGAGGTTCCTCCTTTAAGACCCTTTCTGGAGAAGAGAAGAAAATAAATACCCTATTTCCAAAGAGCTGATGAGTCATGTGTGCACCCGCCCTCCTGAACCGGGGGTGCCTCTGGCAGAGGTGTCATGTGAAGCTCAGCCCTGCCAAGGCTCTGGAAACCTGAGGGGGGACATTCAGCTCCTGCATGGACCTCACCTCCTGGGGGCCACGTTGTGCTTGTGCAATGCTCCTGGCACCATCTGATCTCACCCCTTCATCCCTGTGCTCGGACCGAGTGTCAAGGACGAGCCCATCATAGAATCATCAGGGTGGGAAGGGACCTTAAAGCTCATCCAGTCCCAACCCCCCTGCCATGGGCAGGGACACCTCCCACTACAGCAGTTGCTCACAGCCCCAGCCAGCCTGGCCTTCCAAATGTCCAGGGATGGGGCTTCCAGCACCTCTCTGGGCAACCTGGGCCAGTGTCTCCCCCCCCTCCTGGGCAACAACTTCTTCCTAACCTCTCATCTCAACCCCCCCACCTCTAGTTTTGACCCATTCCCCCCTCTCCTACCTGATCCTGTCTCTGCTCCCCCCCACCCTGGGAGAAATGTCTTTTTCAGCAGAAGTCTAGAAAACCCACCAAAGTTCCTCAAAGAGGCAACAGGCAGAAGTTGTGTGGTGTTAGAAATCACTCTTCCCTTGGTGAGCCAGGGCTCAGCTATTCTGGAGACCGTTGGTCCAGCACCACCACAGCTGGGCCTTGGTTGTTCCTTGAGGGGTTTTGGTTGTTCCTTGAATTGGTTCTGGTTGTTCTTTGAATTGGTTTTGGTTGTTCCTTGGTTTAGGTTGTTTCTTGAATTGATTCTGGTTGTTCCTTGAATTGAAGGAACGATTGTAAGAAAGACTTTATCAAGGCAAAACTGATGCTGTTGAGTACATGATGAGCAGGGGGGCTAGAAGAGAAGGCTGAGAGGGGATCTGATCAGTGCTGATATTGATATTTGAAGGGTGGGTGTCAGGAAGATGGAGCAGTGAGTCTCTTGTCAGTGGTGCCCAGTGATAAGACAAGGGGAAGCAGGCACCAACTGGAACATAGAAGCTCCACCTCAACATGAGGAGAAACTTCTTTACTGTGAGGGTGTTGGAGCCTGGCCCAGGCTGCCCAGGGAGGTTGTGGAGTCTCCTTCTCTGCAGACTTTCAAGACCCATCTGGACACGTTCCTGTGTGACCTACCCTGGATGAACCTCCTTTGGCAGGGGGGTTGGACTAGATGATCTCTAAGGGTATCTTCACCCCCCCCCATTCTGTGATTCTGGCTGGCTGGCCATCTGTGTAGACAAGTCAGACCTTCCCTTTTGTCTTTTTTACTAGTACTTGAACCTTGGGTGTGCCAAGGGGGAAGCCCAACCAGAGAGACACTGGCAGCCAGTGTAGGAAGTGGTGAAGAAATGAAGTTTAACCCTGGGGGCAGGGAGGAAAAGCAGGTCTGGAAATGAAAAGGCTACAAGGATGAGACTGGGGGTGATGAGTGCCAGGGACATGAACACACTGGACCCTGCCGGGGTGGAGAGCAGGAGTGTCCCTGGCAGGAGGTCCAAGACCAGTGGAAGCTGTGGGGACAGTGTCCTTCCCATAGTGAGGCCACTGGGAGATGTGCAGCAGCCCCACAGCAACTGCTGCTCACTGCAGAGCTGGGGGGTTCTGGTCCAGACCAAAGGCAGAAGGTCTTGGGGAGCTCTGTGTCTTCAGCTTAGTTTTTACTTCTTTTCCTCTGCCAAAAAGGTGTTTCCAGCTTTCTCAGGCAGTTCTAGCTCTATAGAGCCTCCTGCTTGCACCCAAACCCCACAGCTTGTGTGCATACAAATTTAAAACACTTCTAAAAGTGCCTTTTGGGCCGTGTTTACACAGGTATGGAGTTAAAATACAAATTCAGTTCTGCAAGTCTGTTCTCCTCTCCCTCTCCTCCCAGAGTTTTCCCCCAAAGAGCTTAGACAGGAGCCCTGTGGCTTTGAGCACAGCATCAGACTTCAGAGGACTCCTGGAGGTTTTGGGTGGTTATGGACTTGTTTGCACTATTGAGACAAAATGCTGAAATCTCCTTCATAAAGACCTCAGCCTTTCATGCTCCTCTGTGGCTGCCTGAGGGGATTGGAGCCCTTTGGTGCTCACATTGTGTTTCCATCCTCTTGCCAGAGCTGCTCCCTGAGAAGTCCTTATGTCTCCAGTCTCCTCACATGGTGATTTCTGAACCCTTGCTACCAAGTCCTGTGTGTAAACCCATCACTACAGTGCAGAATCCTCTGCTAGAAGCTGGAAATAAGAACATTGTGGCTATTTAAGGAGCTTTTAAAATTAATTTATGGTCTTTCTCCTTCTTCCTTAGAGTGTTCCTGGTTCCCAGCCACTGGAGAACTTTGGTATTCCTGCTGCAAATACTCCTGAATCCCACCCCACCAAGCCCTGTGGAGCACCAAGACCTGTCAATGGAGTTATTAACACGTAAGCTGCTTGTGTTTTATGGGAAGAATTTGATTTTGATTAACTTGACAAAGTCCCAGCCTGTTAACAGTGTAGTAACTGGCTTGGTAATGGTATAAATGAATAAAATAAAAAGTATGGTAGTAGGTCATGCTTGGAAACCTCGTGGAGGAGATTGCTTGCTTGAGGTTTTCTGCTGCATTGTTTTTCTGAAAATGGTCTGAAATGGAGCTGTGTTTACTTGAACCAGCCCTGCAGGGAGCCTGGTCAAAGCTGCTGCTTTATGGGTATATTTTTAATACACTTGCAAATTCTATGATTCGAGGGCACTAGTGGCCTGCCTGCAGAAGTATCTGTAACCACTGACCCACTTCTCTGGAGATACCAAGGAACCCAAATCCCATTGATCTGGGGAGGAAGGGTTTTGAAATCCTTTGTTTCTCCAGGCTGGTTTTGTTGAGAAAGTCTTTAAGTGGGAAAATGAAAACAAGTGATAGAAATTCTCACATGCTACAGCCTGGAGAAGAGAAGGTTCTGGGGGGACCTTAGAGAGACCTTCCAGTACCTGCAAGGGGCCTATAGGAAGGTGGGGGAGGCTCTGTTCACAAGGGTTTGTAGTGACAGGATGAGGGGTGAGGGTTTTAAGCCAGAAAAGGGTAGATTGATGTTGGGCATTGGGAAAAAGTTCTTTAATAGAAGGGTGGTTGATCACTGGTGGGGCAGAGTTATTGCACAGGGACAGGAAGGTCCCTGTATGTAAAGCAGAGAGGTTGATGTTAACGTTGCACCTTTGTGGTGTCACTGCCCAGAGTTGTTGGAGGTTCTCAAATCTTCATCAGAATCAAGTTTACATTGAGGTGAAGTATTTTTTGTAGAAAACTGTGTTCTCTGTCTTGTGCTCTCATGAGTCTTTAGACATGTCTAAAGTCTTTAGACTCATGAGACTTTAGTCTAATGAGATTTTAGTCTTTAGACTCCTGACAACTTGTTGTCTCAAGATGCCCTGAGCTGGAATTCTGAGGGAAGCTGAATTCTAGGATTAAAGCTGCTCAGGTCTTAGAGTAGCTTTTGGTCTCACTCTGTATCCAGCTTTAAATTCTACTTTTTCTTCAGAACATCCAAAGGTATTTTGTCAAAGGTTCAGTGGAGGGAGAGTGCAGAAAGTGAAAAGCAAAGATTAGAGTTGCCTTAAGAAAAACTATTGATGAAACTGCGACGCTTTAAACTCAGAGCGTTTGCTGAGTCAAATGGGTAACACCATCTGAATTCTTCTCTTCTCTTCTCACCCAGTCTTCAGCCTGGCCTGGCAGAACATGCTCAGGGAGATGGCCAGGAAGCTGAGGAGCTCTTGCATAAAAAGCAACGACTGAACATGGTTTCTTCACCCTCGGACGGGACGTGTGTGGCCGCTCGCACTCGCCCCGTCCTCAGCTGTAAGAAGCGACGCCTCGTTCGACCCAGCAGCATCATGCCCCTTTCCAAAAAGGTGGGTGCTCCTTGTTGGCACGTAGTGGGGAGGAAGAGGAGGGCAGGAGGCTTCAAAAGGCTGCTGGAGAAGCAGAGAAGCTTTTAGTTTGTCAGGTTTTTATCACTTGGGAGGCGAGATGCTGAACTCGGATGGGGGTTTTCTTTTCTAAGACCAAGCAGTGGACTTGAGGCTGGGTAGTTCAAGCTGGCACAGTCTGAGCAGGCAAGAGAAGCTCTGAAAAGTCAAATATCAGGAAATCTGAACTCTGAGCACAGGAATTAATTATTTCCAGGAACTCACTGCTGCTGGATCGAAGGAAAGCTGCAGGTGTCTGACTAGGTGTTTGTAGGATGTCTTGCAGAAGTCCTGCTAAGGGGCTGGTGCTCACTTCTGCTGCTTGAGTTTGGAAATCACTGAGTGCTGTGATTCTTCTTGGTGTTGCTTTCATTTTTTATTTATTTTTTTAATTTCTCCTCCTCTCCACATCTTCTCCCTTGCCGTTATGCACAATTCAGTTCAGTGGAAGTAGAGTTTATTCCCTGGATGAGGAAAGGCTGTGCTGTATTCTTTTCAATATCTCTCAGGAATGCCATAAACTGTCCATTGGAGGATAGATAATTGGAAATTGAGGGAATAAGGACCTTTTTTGCAGCTTTCATGATTGCAGAACCACGGATGGCAAGAATCCACTTACCTTGGAGTCAGAGCATTCCAAGCCAGACTTTACCACGAGGGTTTGAGGGTTTTCATTCTGCTGGACTTCTAAAAAGCAACATTTTCCTGAGCAAAACAGATTCTCACTCAGCTGAGTGAGCTTTAGCTGGTTACTCTTTCACAGCTTTATCTGGGGTACTTCTGGTGGAGCTCTGCAGTGGGTGTTTGTGAGGTCTTCAGTGATTTGGGAGTTTATGAACTATCCCGTAGGTGACACTGACTCGTGTGCTCAGTGTTTGGAGATGTGTCTGTTAATTCTGTGCTAGTTATTGAGCATGTTCTTAAAATACATTTGATGACCAGAGATGGCTCAGAAGGGATTTTGTGAAGGATGGAAGAAGTCAGGTAGATGTGGGGCTTCAAGATATGGTCTGGGGGTCAGGGAGATGTTGGACAAAGGTTGGACTTGATGATCCTAGAGGTCTTTTCCAGCCTAAATGATTCTATGATTCTATGCTGGGTAGCAGAGAACTTCTGTGGACTCATTCAGTTATTCAGAAGAAAGCCAAGTGGTGGCTGAGTCATAGTCCAGAAATACCATGTCCAGTTGACCACACTCTCCCATCTAGCACAGAGTTGTTGCCCCAGAGCCAACTGCTTTATCCTCATGCCCTGCCAGGGGTTTGTGTAAACCTCCTCAGGCAGAGGATTTGAGTGCTCAGCTAGTCTTGTTCTCAGACAGCAAAAGCAAACAAACCAAACTTTCTAATATAAGCTGCTTTGGCTGCTGTTTAAGGTCATCACCAGTAGCCCCAAGTCCTGGTGAAAACTGCTCAGCTCCCCTTGTCACTTCCAAAATATGAAAGATGATGGGGTGACTTTTAACGTGGTCACCTCTACCCCAAACATGCCACAAGTCTTTGTGTTCTCTCAAGGAACTAACAGGACAGGAGGTGATGGCCTCAAGCTGTGCCAGGAGAGGTTCAGATTGGACATTAGGAAGAAGTTCTTTACTGGCAGAGTGGTCAGGGACTGGGACAGGCTGCCCAGGGAGGTGCTGGAGTCACCATCCCTGGAGGGGTTCAACAAACAAATAGATGTGGAGCTTTGGGACATGGTCTGGGGGTCAGGGCGATGTTGGGATGAAGGGTTGGACTTGATGATCCTGGAGGTCTTTTCCAACCTAACTGATTCTATGATTCACATCCGACTGGTTTTTTGTATCTTGTGGTTTTTCTGTTATTTTCCTCCCTCTGCACCCATTCCTTGAACTACAAGCCCCAAACTGGGTGCAGCCTCCAGCTCACACGTTAGCAACGCCGATTACCTCACGCATCTTGCAGAGCCATCCTGTTTCCACAGCCCTGTGGGGTGTTAATTCTCAGGCATGGTACAACACTGCTGATTCATGCTCATTTTCTGATCCATAACAACCAGCAGATCCTCTGGGCAGAGCTGCTGCTCAGTTACCTCTTCCCTCTCTTCACTGGCCACTGAAACACCTGCTTGTTGCATTTGCCCTCAGTGGATTAAATGTTATTTTAGATATTTTCCAGCTGTTTCCTTCAAGGTCCTTGCAGCCCTTCCTGGTTCTAGTGTTGTTTGCTGAGGCTTAAGGATATTCTCTCTTCCATCATTCAAGTCATTAATGGGAATATTTGAATATTACTTGACTCAGAACAGGCTTCTGCAGTTCCCAGTTTGATACCTCCTTCCATTTTGATGGGGAATCATTGGTTGTTTTCTCTGTATGGGATTTGCATCCAGTCCTGCACCTACCTACAGTGGTTTTGTATAAATGGAGTCTGTATAAAGTCTATAAATGTGTGAATTGAGTCTGTCCTGGTTTAGGAAACAGGGTTGAAAACCCCCTTTTTTCACTCTGTAAAGATGTCCCTGGATGTGTCAGCTCTTGGCATGTAGTGATGGCTCTGACCCATCTGAACTCAAAAAGGCTTTTTTTTCCCCTAGCATTTGACAACTGGATTGTGCTGCCTCGTGGTTTTTATAAATGAGGTTTCAACCTACAGAAAATTAAACGCTTTTAGTCAAATTTAGTACGTGTTAAACTGTCTCTGCTGCTGAGTGGTAGTTTTCAGTTGTGTTTATGCAAAGTGAAAGTGTCCTTTCATGAGTCCAGACTAAATGAGCAGGTTTTACACAAGATTTTTTAAAAAAACCACCAAAAAACCCCCCCACAAACAGCCTGTAGGATGTTTTTCACGAGCTGCCAAAGGGCAATGTGTGAAGAGAGCTCTTGGACACCTTGAGCTGATGATTTTTTGTCTTCTTCCCAGGTCCACCGTAACAGCCTGGGGAGATGTAGCTGTGATGTGAACCCTTCCTGTGCTCTCTGTGGCACTCGAAGCTCCACCACTCTGGAAATCCAGTATGATGCCCCTTTGCTGGAGCGTCTCTCCCAGCTGGACTCGTGTATCCATCCTGTCCTGTCCTTCCCAGATGGTAAGCACAGCCCCCACGGGGCTGCCAGGGTGCTGAGGTGGGTAATGAGGGATGTTTGGGGGTGCTCCACAGCCTGATCCTCCATCCTGGGCTTCCAGAGGAGGTGCAGGTCTGCTTGGGTGTGACCAGGCTTGTTCATCTTGCAAGTATTTTTAGGAGCAGAGCATTTAGTGGAGTGGAAGGGCTCAGAAAAGTGTTAACACCTGAATTCTGCTCTGAATTCTGTTATGGGGACCTGACCAGGAGTCTTACTGCAAGTGGAGAAACCAACCAGTGCCTGGGAGTCTGTACTAGGACCTGGGTCTTAGGCTGGTGGTGGTGTTGCTGTAAAATATTTGCTTCCACAGAGTTTATTCATCTGTGTAAAATTATTTGTGGATTGGTTTAAGCCACAGGGAATTTTTTTGACCTTGTAAGGAGTTGTTAATGATCTTCCATGGTTCAGTGGGTACAGTAAGAGGGGATCTCCTTCCCCTGTGTTACACTACCAGGGTTAATCATCATTAAGAGGAATAACTAACCAGCCCTGACCCTGGGGTATTCACAGATTTCATCTGTAGGGATTTTTCCCAAGGGAAAAGAAGGAGTTTCTGGGATCTTGCTTCCTGAGCTGCCAGATTAAATACAAGCCTGTTCTTTGACCAAAAACTGTTGGCTTGCCTGAGGTTGGTGTCAGTCTGTTACCTTCTTCCTCTGACCACAAAACACAAATGATAGGAACTGGTGCTTCTCTCAGCAGAGCCAGGCAGGACCCAGGTCACAGCAGCTGGGCTGAAACCCCTCTGGGGGTGCTGGGAGGAGGGTCCCTGTCCCTGCTTCTCCAGAGGATGGGAAGTGGTTGGTCCAGCTTAAGACACTGGGCTCATGTGCAGGGGTTGGGTTGAACTCCCAGCTGTGCCCAAACTCTGTGTGACAGCAGGAAATGTTCAGAGTGCCTGGGAACAATTAATCTGGCATCTTGCACTATATTTAAAACAGAGAAAAATAGTAAGTTTGTGCTATTTTAGAAACTAAATCCCCACCCCCCAAAGCCCTGTCTCTGTTGAGGAACATTAAAGGAACCCAATGCACTGAACTCCTCAGGCAGGAATTTATTCCCTGACTCCACAGCTCTTGTAATCTTCTGTCTCTAGTGTTAGAGGGTCAGGGGGATGTTGGGATGAAGGTTGAACTTGATGATCCTGGAGGTCTTTCCCAGCCTAAATGATTCTGTGGTTCTATTTAGGGTCAGCTGCAGCCAGCTCACATGGTAAAAGATCTGTTTGGGCTTCATGAGATTAAAACTTTGTTTTTAAAACTATACAGTGTAAAACACCTATAGAGAAATAGCTGTTCCCCCACTCCCTCCCTCAGATTAGCTTTGATTATTCCCTGACACTCAGTGTGATGTTGCCAGGGTCACTTTTTGGGGGTGGGGGGGATGCT
Source organism: Brachypteracias leptosomus (assembly GCA_013401335.1). Lineage (NCBI taxonomy): Eukaryota > Metazoa > Chordata > Aves > Coraciiformes > Brachypteraciidae > Brachypteracias > Brachypteracias leptosomus. The sequence goes on along the minus strand of VYZX01027797.1, from coordinate 71,556 downwards.
TTTGTGTCCAACCCCAAAGCCAGGCAGCGAGTTCAGGCAGGGGAGTTGCTCTGCCTGATGTTGTTTCTCTGCATCGAGGTGTCTCCTTACCTGCAAGTGTTAATCCAGGGTGCTCTTGGTGCTCCCATGATTATTTTGGGGGCTCACCTTGAGGCTGGGTCGATGGGCAGGGGCTCAGACCTTCTGGAGGAGCTGCTGAGGTTGGTAGATGGAGCCTCCAAGCTCTGAGCATGTGCTGACTTTCACTTTGAGCCATCCCTGGTGCCAGCAGCCAGGGATCTCCAGCACAGTTTGCCAAGGGCAGAATTGCCAGGAGCCACGAGAGGAAAAAGATCATTTCTTCTCCTGGCAAGCAGGGACATGACTTCTAACCCATTGTGCTTGCACTTCATGGGCTCTTTGTCCCCTTCCTTTCAGATTTTTGGGGTTGTTGTTTGGGTTTTGGTGTTTTCTTAATCAGATTTCTCGCTGGGAATTTTCAGATGATGTAATAACCTTGGTGGGGAGGCTGAGAGCTGGGGCTCTGGTTGCCATCTGCTGGTCCCCGGGAGGCCTGCACCACTCCACCGAGGAGGAGGAGGAGGAAGAGGAGGGGTGACCATGTCCCTTGCTGCACGGGCTCTGGTGTGACCAGTGCTGACAGCAGGACAGTGACAAGCCAGCCAATAACTCCTTTTCTGCTGACAGCATTTTTGTCTTGCCTTTTCCCCCTCCCTCTGACCTGTCTCCTCCTTCCACCGTGTGTGGGCTGCTGGGATGGGAGGAATTGGCAGGAGAAGGCAAAAAATTACCAGGGAAGAGGCCGTTTTCCCAGAGTCACCCCAGGTCACCACAGTGATATTGCAGCAGAGTCCTTAGAGGACTGGCTTGGACCTCTCTGTTCTTTGGGACTTGCAGTGATACCATCACACTGTGATGGTCCTTCCTTAGCAAATGGATGAGGCTGAACCAGAGCTTTGACCACCACAGTCCTTGAAATATGGCTGTCCTGGTTTTCTCCTGAGAGTCAAGGTCCCCCCATTAATCCCAGACATCTCCAGCCCATGCTCTGGAGCTCTCTCCGTCCTCTTTGCCAGCCTGGATATCTACTGGGACTTTCCAGTCCCTGGAATTGGTGGGGAAATATTGCAGAAGGGTTCAAATATCAGCTGTTGAGAGCAGCAACAGGGCTTGAATCTCTGCTGCCTGCCCTCTGAGGTGATCTAGATGCAGCCTGTGAATCCTCCAGCAGCTCCTAATTGCCTCCACGTCCCCTCCACAAGCACCGAGCGAGGAGCTTTGTTCCTTCTGCAGGGCCTGGGAAGGTTCATCCCTGCTCAGGGTTGCTTCAAAGTCCCTGTGAAAATGTCACGTGAGCTTGAGAGATGTGGGGGAGGGATGTTTGTACTAGTGATGCTCAGCTCAGGGCTTTTAACTCCTGGTTGGGGCAGGAGGAGTTTGCATCGAGCTGCGTGTCCTGCTGGTCTGTACTGGGGAGCAGAGCAGATGGGTGCAGACCCCAAGTGCTGGTGTGTAACAGCTTGTGGGTGTAGCTGGAGAAGATAAATCCATGTCTTAGGAGCTCTCCTATTAACCCTAAAGCTTTTAATACTTTCCCAGACTAGAAGTTTGTCTCTTGGGCGTATAAAAAGAGCTGGGTCTTGGAGGAGAGACTTGGGCAGCAGGATTTGTGATCAAATCTGGAGTTTGAAGTGATGAGTATGAAAGGAAGGTTATTTCTGGGACTCCTGAGGTTGGAGTAGTTTGCTACTCCAGTTACTGGTTTTTATAATCTACTTTTGCCTATTTGCACAAGAAATACACTGAATAATCTCTCAGCTGAGGTGGGGAGTGCACGTCTGTGTGGGACTGGGGAGAAACGGAGCTTGGGGCTGTCAGCAAAAATCTCACTTGCTGAATTTCCCAGCAGTACAACCACACTCGTGGTGAGACACCAGGATGGGACTGGGACAGACTGGGCTGCCCTGGGCTGTGGTGTGCACAGGAATAGGAAGAAATGCACCAGTTACCAGCTCATTGCCATGAGTCTGGGGCTCACGGCTGGCTGCAGGACCCAGCCCCTGCCTGGGGAGCTCCCTCTGAACCTCTGGAGCATTCTCACCCACTCAACCTTCCTTAGATGATGGAGGAGTCACATCAGGCAGATTAACACCATACAGCACTTGGTTGCCTTTTGGTTTGACCTGAAATGGAGGATTTAAGCCAAGTTTCTCTCTCCCAGCCCATACCTCTGTAGGTTTGATGTGCTGAGGTGTCTCAGATTCATGGAAGTCAGATCTGAGATAGCAGAACTGAGCGTGGCAGAGCAGGAGGTAACTTCAGTGGGGAGGACACGTGGGTTTGCTGGCAAAGGCTTTATTCTCCTGCTGGGCTGTGAATCCTGGTGGAGTGTCCTTCTCTCAAACAGCTTCAGATGAGCAATGCTGGGCCCTAACAAACATCCCAGGTCTTCCCTGGACGTGAGGAAGGTGTAGGCAGGACTTTGACAGTCAACACCTCCATGTTGTGGAGGGTCTGGGACGGGATTATGGTACCACAGCTTTGCGGTGCATGATTTAATTTGAGTGCTGTGTTTTGTGTCCCTCTGCAGACGTGCCGACGAGCCTGCACTTCCAGAGCATGTTGAAATCTCAGTGGCAGAACAAACCCTACGAGAAAATCAAACCTCCCAAGAAGCTCTCGCTGAAGCACAGAGCCCCCATGCCCACCAGCAGCCTGGCTGACCCTGCTCGCAAGGACCGCCACAAGCTGGTGAATTCCTTCTTCACTGCAGCCAGTAAGTGTCCTCGTGCAGAAACACTGCCCAGTTTTGTGCAGCCTGGAAGGAGGAGGAGGAGGAGGAGGAGGAAGGATACCCTTCAATTCAGCTCTCGGGGATGAGGCTGTGGTGTTGCAAGCCAGGGCTGAAGGTGGAGTTTGTGCAGGTGGTGAAGTTCAGGCTGGTTTTGGTTTGTAGGGACCAGGCTGGTTTTGGTTCTTAGGGACCTCTTGGTCAGCCTGAGGCTGTGCTCGAGCTGGCACGGGCTGTACCACAGCTCGTTCCTCTGGGATCACCCCTCTCTAGTGCCCTGCTGGATTTGTGGAGCTGCTGAACCCTGCCCAAGCCTCCTGTGGCACCAGCGAGCGAGGTGGAAGCTGGCGTTTCATCGCTCTTTCTCTGTTCCCCTCCCCAGAGCGCTCACATCACAAAACCCCAGCAGACAAGGCTCTCAGGCCGCCCTTAGACGATGTTAGGGCCGTGGCCAAGGCCGAGGCAGCCCCAGGGCGCTCCCCTGCCCAGCCTCCTGCCCATGACAAAAAGCGGGTGCGCGACAGCTCGTCTGAGAGGAGCGAAGGTAGGCGCCCAACCCCCGGCCAGGGCTCGCGGGGGGAGCTTGGGCTTTGCCGCATCTCCAGCCTCTCCCCCCCCTCCGAGAAGGGGGGAACTCGCTGCTTCTGGCCCCTTGGCACCACCGCAGCCACGCCTGGTCTGCTCTAACTGCTTCTTCCCCCCCCAGGGCTTCCCAACCTGCAGCCGCCAGCAGAAGGTGCTTCTCTTTTCACGCCAAGTGCTCCCCAGCACTGCCCGTTTCTGGTGCACATGGTCCTTTTCTATCCACTGTCACCCCGCTTCGACTCGGGGTTTTTTTCCTTTGGTTAATGTCATTCTTTGTTTTCTCCCACCCTCCCTGTGCAGTGTTGAAGCATCACACGGATGTTGGTGGCCCGAGCTACCTGTCAGCAGCTGCGACCCCCACACCTCACAGCCCCATCGCGCGGCAGCTCTCCACCTCCTCCGAGGGCTCTGCTCCTGCCAGCACCAGTTCCCAGGGCACCTCCAGCACAGCCGTAAGTATCTGGTGCCTTTCTGGAGAGGTTTCTGAGCTCAGCTCAACCATGGAGTTCAGTGCTGGGCTCCCCAGTTCAAGAAAGACAAGGAGCAACTGGAGAGAGTCCAGGCTTTGGAGGTGCTGAGGGGGATGGAGCATCTCTGTGCCCAGGAAAGGCTGAGAGCCCTGGGGTTGCTGAGCTGGAGAAGACTCAGAGGGGCTCTGACCAATAGCTAAAGGGTGGGGACAAGAGGATAGTGCCAGGCTCTTGTCAGTGGTGCCCAGCAACAGGCCAAGGGGCACCAGGCGCCAACTGGAATCCAGGAGGTTCCATGTGAACAGAAGGAGGAACTTGTTTGGGGTGAGGGGGTTGGAGCCTGGGCCAGGCTGCCCAGAGAGGTTGTGGAGTCTCCTTGTCTGGAGAGATTCCAAAGGTGCCTGGATGTGAGCCTGGTCCCCCTGCTCTGGGTGAGCTGCCGGAGCAGGGGGGTTGGATGAGATGGTCTCCAGAGGTCCCTTCCAACACGCCCCACGCTGGGATTCCATTACTTGCTGCCATGGCAATAGTTGCCCACCCACCCACTCTGTCCTCATCCAGCTTCACACAACTCCTGGATTTGGCTGTGGCAGGTCCCTGGCAGTTGGGTTCCCACATGTCTTTACACTGAAAGCCCCAGGGATCAAAGGAGACAGCAAACATGGTAAACCGTGGGTGAAGTCATTAGGAAGATGGATCACTTGTGTGTCAAGCTGATCCAGGAGGGTTTGTGTTCACACTACCATCATCAGTGCTGCTGTCACAGGTCTGGGGGAGGTTTTTTGGGTAGACAGATGGTAGGAGAGCACCCAGCGTTCAGCCAGGTTGAAGCAGGGAAGTGTGGAGCTTGTTTCTGTCTTAGAAAATCTACTCCAGTCAGGAGCACGATGCAGATGGAAGCTGTGGGGGCTCAGTGCAGGTGTCAAAACCCAAGGTGAACTCCTGTCCCACTGCTTCACATCCCTCCTCTGTCACGGTGTCACCTGTGGTGGGTCCAAACCCCTGCAGGAACACAAGCAGGGGCCTGTTTCCAAACTTCTTCCCTCTTTCCTGGTGGTCTCCCCACCTTCTTTACGTTGGCAGAAGGGAACTGGATTATATGGGAGACTTTTCTTCTTGTTGGGCCAGTTTATTCATCTGGCTGTGCAGTGGCTGTGTGGAGATGGTGGCTGGAGCTCAGCAGCCTGTGCTCACCTTGATTGAGTGCCTGCAGGGCCACCACAGCCCTTGCTCTCATTTGTACCCTCCAAACTAAGAGTTTTTGGTGGGGAAGAAGATTTCCAGCAATCAGTAGATGAACTTCATTGTGGTGTGAAGCGCTGTTGGTTCCAGAGTCTCCATAGGTCATACATAGAATCATAGAATGGTTTGGGTTGGAAGGGACCTCCCAAGGTCATCTAGTCCAACCCCCCTACAAGAAGCAGGGACATCTCTACCTAGGGCAGGCTGCTCAGAGCCCCATCAAGATTGACCTTGAATGTCTCCAAGGATGGGGCCTCCACCACCTCTCTGGGCATATTAAACTCATATTAACTCATATTAAAGAACTTTTTCCTAATGTCCAACCTAAATCTGTCCTTTTCTAGCTTAAAACCATCCCCCCTCATCCTGTCACTACAAACCCTTGTGAACAGATCCTCCCCCACCTTCCTACAGGCCCCTTGCAGGTATTGGAAGGTCACTATAAGGTCCCACTGGAGCCTTCTCTTCTCTATGGGTCACATGGCTCCAAGGCCACTTCATACAAGGCCACATCCCTTTTTCATCAACGACTTAACGTGGCAAAACCTCCAACCCTTTTCTCATGGTTCTTGTCTTCATGTTCCAGCAGCCAAGGAGGAGGAGAGGCGAGAGTTCCTTCGATATTAACAACATTGTCATCCCCATGTCCGTGGCTGCAACGACGCGTGTGGAGAAACTACAGTACAAAGAGATCCTCACCCCCAGGTACCTGCCCCTTCCCCAGCTCCCGTGGGGCTCTCACATCCCAGGCTTTGCTGGTCAACTGTCCTGGCCCAGGGCTTTGCTCCAGTGGCTGGTAGTGCTGGTGAGGAGAGGGGCTTCCTTGGAAGTAGGAGAGAGTTTGGGAAACTTCTCATTATTTCATCGATGGAGACCTGCTGAGTGATGGGATGTGTTGGCTGAGTGTCCCTCATGCATGAAAGCCTCCCTCAGGTCTCTGTGCAGTCTGAAATCAGCCTGGTTCTCCTCTGTCCTGCTGCAGAGCTGCTGAGGATGTTGAGCCAAAGGTCCTGGTGGTTGTTTTTGGATGTCCTTGGATTAGCACCCAAGTTTTTGCACCCAAATGCTTGGTGGGGTTGTGATGATGTGCTCCAGCACTGCTGCAGCTTCTTCATCCAGTCCCAGTTTCCTTTTCCCTCCAGTTCTCTTTCTCTTCTCTCCTCTTTCTTCTTCCTGCTCCTTCATGCTCTTCCCAGGCCCTTCCTGGAACGGGACAGGGCAGGAGCCTGTTGCTGAGGCAGGGGAAGAGGAGGAAATGCTGCAGCATCTGCTCTGCTTCCTCTGCCCCCGCAGGCAGGAGCTGGGCACGGGGAGGCAGGAGGGAAGGGCTGGAGCAGGAGGACACTTTGGCCTCACTCCCATGCGTGGATCCTGCCCATGCCCAGCACCACACTCGGTGCAGATCCTCTGCAGAGGGGTGTGCTCCAAATGGAGCAGGCTCAGGGGGAAGGGGAGAATCCCTGCTCTGATACCACAGGAGGGATTTCAGTAGAGAAACGTGGCCACTTGGCTCCAGACTGAGCCTGAGTCTGCTGCTCATGGCAGCAGGGTTGTGTTTTTAATTTCCCCAAAGATGGGGTTGGTGTGTGCAGGGCGTGTGCTGTGTGCTTGGCTGGGCCTCTGTCTGTCTGTCTGTCTGTCTGACTCTGACTGACTGACTGCCCTCCCCTGTTGTGTGTTACAGCTGGCGTGAAGTGGACATCAGTGCTCTGAAAACCAACCCTGATGAAGACAACGAGGAGGTAAGAGGAGTTTTATTTCCCATTTCATGTGGGATGGGGTCGGTGGGGGCTGCTCAGTGTCCACAGAGGATGTGGGAAGGGCCTGGATGTGAAACCTCTGCCTTTTGTGCAGCTAAAGGGCACAACTGGCCTTGCAGAAACCAGCCTGGTGTTGGTTCCTCTTCAGGGGTAAGGCAGAAGTTGGGTTGAGTGGCTGGACACAGCTGATGGCTCCCAGGAGACCCCTCTGGGCAGCAGAGTTCTGTGGAATAGTCTAAACAAGAGCCCCTGGCCAGTCACGCTGCTGGAGCTGCTATTTTAGCCACACTGATAGTGATGGTATTTCCTCAACCCTCTGTGTGATGTGTCCTTCAGGAGAGGCTTTCCTTGGGTTCTTGGGTCTTAATCTCTTCCTAAGCAGTGCAGCAGGACCAGGGCAGGGATTGTCCCCNCTCCCTGCAAGGAGGTTGGAGCCAGGTGGGGTTGGGCTCTTCTCCCAAGGAATAAGTGACAGGACAACAAGGCCTAAAGTTGGCCCAGGGGAGGTTGAGGTTGGAGCTGAGGAACAATTTGTTGGTGTTTGGGGCTGTTTTGGGCTGTGCCAGGCTGGGCAGGGCAGTGGTGGAGTCCCCATCCCTGGAGGGGTTTGCAAGGTGTGGAGATGTGGTGCTGAGGGCCAGGGGTTAGTGGTGCCCTGGCAGGGGTGGGGGAATGGTTGGACTCCATGATCTTAAAGATCTCTTCCAACCTAAACAATTCCATGATTCAGACTCAGTTTAACCAGGTGCTGTCACACTCCCCTATAGCATCTTCTCCCTCCAGACCTAGACATGCACTCACATTCCCTCTGTAGCTGACACTTGGTGTGTGTTTGAAGCCCTGAAGCTCTGACCCAGCCCTGTCCCTTCCCTCTGCAGATCGAGGACTTGTCTGACTCGGCCTTTGCTGCCCGGCACGGGAAGTGTGAGGAGATGGAGCGGGCGCGGTGGCTCTGGAGCACGAGCGTCCCCCCGCAGCGGCGGGGCAGCAGGTACCTGCTGGGGGACATGGCACCTCCTGGGGTTTCTTCTTCAGCCAGTTCCTCCCATCTGGGAGCAATTCACCAAAAATTCCTCTCTCTAAACACCCTTTTGTAAAGGATGTTGGTGAAAGGTGGGGAGATTGAGCTGAGAGGTTAGGAAGAAGTTGTTGCCCAGGAGGGTGGGGAGACACTGGCCCAGGTTGGCCAGAGAGGGGCTGGAAGCCCCATCCCTGGACATTTGGAAGGCCAGGCTGGCTGGGGCTGTGAGCAACTGATGTGGTGGGAGGGGTCCCTGCCCATGGCAGGGGGGGTGGAACGAGATGAGCTTTAAGGTCCCTTCCAACCCTGACCATTCTATGAAAGGTGCTGCATTGAGGTCCTGGCTTGGTCATTGAGTTGAATTCAAACTTCATCTCACAGGTTTAGGAATACTGGTGGGAAAAGACTTCCCAAGGTCTCTGGGCCAGCCTCCTGCAGGGCTGTTGCCAGTAGAAGACCAGGTTGGCCATGGCAGCAACAGATGTTGGGATGAAGGTTGGACTTGATGATCCTAGAGGTCCTTTCCAACCACAATGATTCTATGATCAGGTGGCATTGAGTGGCCTGGGCCCCGCTACGGGTGGGAGCAGAGCTGGGGCTGAAACCAGGCTCTCAAATCTCTTCCTATCCCCCAGGTCTTACAGATCGACGGACGGACGGACGACCCCCCAGCTGGGGAACCCCTCGACTCCCCAGCCGGCATCCCCAGACGTGGGCAGCTGCCACTCCCACTCGGAGCTGTCCCACACCCACTCCCCGCGCAGCCCCATCAGCCCCGAACTGCTCTCGGCCCCCCTCACCCCCCTCGCCCGGGACTCCCTGCGGCTCCTCTCCAGCGAGGACACGCGCTGCTCCACGCCCGAGGCCGGCCTGGATGAGCAGGTGGGTCCTGGAGCCTGGTGGGAGGGTCCCAGTGACAGGGGGTAGTAAGAGAGGAGGAAAGGCTGAGACGTGGGGCTGGTGAGCTGGAGAAGAGGAGCCTCGGAGGGCATCTGATCAATGCTGATGAAGAGCTAAAGGACCAAGGGGGGGGGGGATGAGGCCAGATTCTTGTCAGTGGTGCCCAGGGACAGGACAAGGGGCAACGGGCACCAACTGGAACCCAGGAGGTTCCACCTGAGCAGGAGGAGAAAGTTGTTTGGGGTGAGGGTGTTGGAGCCTGGCCCAGGCTGCCCAGAGAGGTTGTGGAGTCTCCTTCTCTGGAGAGATGCCAAAGGGGCCTGGACACGATGCTGGGCCCCCTGCTCTGGGTGAGCTGCTGGAGCAGGAGGGGTTGGATGAGGTGATCTCCAGAGGTCCCTTCCAACCCCACCAGGCTGGGATGGGTTGAGGGGGGGTTCTGTGAGTGCTGCCAGTTGCTGTCCCTGTAGTGACTGCTGCAGACAGGTATAATCTGATGCTCAAACTTGGCTGTTCCATCCCCTCACTGTGGGGAGACAACTGGGAACCTGCATGTGGGAATTTCCATCAAACCCTTGGAGCCTGGTGCCAATGGGCATCAGCAGCAAGACTCTGCTCCAGTTTGGAGGCTGCCACATCCCCACCACCGAAGCTGAAGCTTCCCAAGGCTGGGCTTGTTCCGTGGCTGGCCTGACACCCTGGAGCTGCCTGCTCCCTGAGCAGCTTCTCGGGAGGATCTCCCATGGGCTGGTGTCTCTCCCCTCCAGGCCGTGCAGCCCTGGGAGCGCCGAACCTTCCCGCTCTCCTACGACCCCAGGACAGAGTGTGAGGACCAAGCCGACCCCCAGGACCGGTTGTCGCGCTGCACCCGGCGCACGTCGGGCAGTAAATCCTCCCGGGAGACCGATGGCACTTCTGCTTTGCCCAACCTGGCCAGCCTCAAGAGCCGAACCCCCCTGGCGACACCCTCCTCCTCCTC
>VYZX01027797.1:0-60075 GCA_013401335.1 Brachypteracias leptosomus | reverse complement strand
GGGCATTTTTTTTTTTTTTTTTTTTTCTCCATTTTGTAATCGTAAAGAAATAGTAGCTAAACTGCTTAATGGTTGGGGTTTTCACAATTTTCAACATGATCTAGTGTTTTTTGGTTCTGTTCTAGTTTCAAGGAGTTGTCATCGTTTCTTTCAACAACAAACCGACGCTACCATATCCCTCTGCATAAGTGCTTTTCTATTTATAAGGTTGAAAATTCTGAATAACCCTTTTAGCATTATTAAAAAAAAAACCACAAAAAAAAAAAAACCCAACCCCCCCAAACCCAACCAACCACCAAACCACCTTGTATTTTGTAAATATTTTCTTTTTTTCCTGCTTTGAGCTGTGTAATGTCCTTGTTATATAGAAATGCTTTTCTTCCGAGAAGCTGATCTTTGTTAATGTCTTGATTCTGTTGGCAAAGCACAAATGTGCTTATAAAAAAAAAAAAAAGAAGAAAAGATTAAAAAAAAAATTAAAACGGATGATTTGGATGCGTGTTTGTGAGAGGCTGGGAAGGGCCCCCGGGTGCAGCTTCCAGCACCTTTTTTTCTCACTTTATTTCCCAGCAATTCTCGTCAATGGGTAAAAAGGGGAATTATTCAGTGGGATTGACACTGGGGGATGATGGCGCAGGACTGGGAGGAGCAGCTCAGCCTCTGACACCCCCTCCCTGGGCTGGGTGAGGGGGTTATTTCATATTTTGGGGTTGATTGATTGATGCTGATTTGCACCCAGGTTGTTTGTGTGAATTATTTGCCCTCAGGATGAGAGAAGTTGAACATTTGCACGAGGTGAGTGGTGGGAGGTGGGGCCTGAATGTCCAAGATAAGAGAATTTTACCTTGTTGGGAAGCAAGAAGAGGCTGGGTATTTTTTAGCCAGGTGAGCAAGGCAGGAGGCAGCAATGTGGGCACCCCTGGGCTCGTTAGGGTAATTAATAGAGTGATTAATAGGAGGAAAAACCCAACCCAGCAGTGCAGGAACCTTCAACCTGCACAACGTGTGGAGGGAAGGGCTTGTGGGGCAGCTTTGTGGTGGCCACAGAGCTGGTGTTGGGGTCACAGCTGGAGCTGGGAGGGGGATGTGGGGGTGGTTTGTGACCTGATGTGACAATAGGCCATAAATAAAACTGAGGGTTCCCTCTGGTTGTAGGGTCACTGCTCCCTTCCTGCGCCCCAGTTTGCTGCAGGGAAAGGGGAGCTGGTGGAGCTACAGCCTGGGTTGGGGTGGTTGGTACTTACAACAGCCCCTGCCCATCTTTACGGTGCCTGGTAGCTGCTCCTACAGCTCTGGGTGCTGGTTCAGCTGCTGGGGTTGGTAACACCAGCACAGGGTGTAGGATGGACCCTCGGCATGGCCAAACCCAGGTGAGCCCGGAACCCCCTCCTGAGCCCTGGCGCGAAGGAGGCGGCGACTGTCGTAGTAATGAACTTTATTTCCAAATTCACTTTTACGGCAACAGTGTAAACCAGTTGTTAAAACGCACGATACACTATGGACATCCACAGACAGAAGCTAAGCTAGAATGATACACTGAGATCAAACCTTCCCTCCCCTCCCCGGGGCTGCCAGCACCCCCGCCTGGCGCTGGCAGGTCACGTCACAAACGGATTGAAGTACTGTTATTTTTGAGTGCAGAAACATGGGGTTTGTTTTTTGAATCGGTGCCGGTTCGAACCCTTTTCAGACCAAGATGTGTGTGGAGGAAAGGAGAAGCCACGGGTCAGGCTGTCCAGCTGCTCCTGGTCACCCTCAGGCGTGGGGCTGAAGGTTGGGGTGGGGGCCGTGGCTGCTGGATGGGGACAGCGGGAGATGTGGTGGCTGGAAAGGGCTGTCCTGGGACCCCCAGGTTGGGGGGGGTGGGGGTGGCAGATGGGGCTGGGGGCACATGCTCAGCTGAGATGCTCTCAGAAGGAAGGGGCTGCTTGCTGGAGCTCACCCCATGCTACAGCCACCCCAGCCTGGGGTGTGGGTGACCCTGAGGGGCTGGGGATGAAGGGCAGGATGGGCAAGAGCAGCCACGCACCATCCTGCAGCCAAAAAAAAAGGGTTAAAGGGGTGCCCGGGGTCAGTGGTTCTCCCACTTGCTCGTTTTACAGAGGATGAAACTCCTGCAGCAGGTCTGGCAGGGGCTGGAGCACAGGGGGTTACAATCATCAAGTCACCTGAAACGCAGCGAGTGACAAGCTGGACGTGGGGCTTTCGCTTGGCCAGGGGTGATGGTGCTGGACCAGCCCCTCCCCAGCAGCAAAGCAGCTCCTGGGGCTGCAGAGACAAAGGTTGGACCCCCCCCCAACCCCAAAATAAAAAAAAGAAAACCAAAAAAAACCCCCCCAAACCCTGACATCCCCCCCAAGCACAACCATCCTCCTCCTCCAGGGACTGGTGGAGCCCACACACAGGGTGAGCAGCACAAGAGATTCATGGGTTCCTGCTTGTCCAGGAGATCTGCTGCTCTGCCCCACTCAACAGCTGCTCAACCAGCCTTGGTGGCACCCAGCTGCCATCCCAAGGACAACTGGTCCCCAGTGAGACACGCCCAGGCTCTGGAAGCCTTGCTGGGAAAGCTGAGCTTTCCCTGCAGCACAGTCCTGGGGCCATCCCCCTGCCCTCACCACCAGCACTGCCCCAGCTCGGCTCTCGGGGTGGGGGACAGGGGAGGACACACGCTGAGCTGCACTGGGCACGTCTCAGCCTCTTTGGTTGTAGAAGGAAGGGGCAGGTGGGGCCGGCCGTGGGTGCAGCGTAGCCCTGGGGCCACCCCTTGGCTCCCTCGGGTGCCACAGGAACAGGAGCAGCAGAAGAAACACAGAAATTGGCTTTTTCCCCCCCCTATGTGGTGCTGAGGGGGGTGTTAGCGCTGTGTGAAGACACTGAGGGGGCACAAGCTGCAAACCCACACCAGGAGAGTGCCCCGAGTTGGGGTTCAGAGCCAGGGAGCAGCCGCTGGCCCCCGAGCTGGGACCTGGGGGTGCCACCAGCCAGAGCTGCCCTCACCCCTTCCCCTCTTGTCCTCCTGGTTGTCTCCTACCGCTGCCAACGGCACCGAACAGCAGAGCCCTGGAGCTGCCGCGTCCGCATCTCTGAGCTGACCTTGCAGGGGAACAAAAAAAGAACAACCCAAAAAATGTTACAAGCTGCACCCAAATCCAGGGGCCATCCCAGCCCTGGAGCTGCGAGTGCCCCTCCCGCGACATCCCCGGGGTCCTGGGAGGGGGGTGCACAGCCCCGGGGAGCCCCGACACAGCCCCGGGCACCCCCCCAGGGAGCTCTGCACCCCCCCAGCTGCCCGGCAGACATGCAGTGCCAGGGCTGGGCACCCCCCGGGGCTGGGCCAGGCTCCCCTCCTGGCCCCGGGGCTGCTCACAACTACTTACAGCATTTAGTATTCTTCATATTTTTTTTTTTTTTCCTTTTCTCTTTTTTTTAAACACATGCTCATTTATGAAAAAACAATCATCACCCTGGCACGGTCCAAGCATATACAGACAAATCTACTCTACGACACGAGGGGCTGCCAAAGGGATGGGGAAAAGCCTCTACTCATCCACTCAGCGGTTCCAGCACAGCCACGGAGAGGGGACCGGCCACCTTGGGGGGGGCACCGGCCACCAGCTGCCGGAGCTGGGAGCAGGTTTGGGGGGGGCAGGGAGGGGGGGACACCCCAGCAGGTATCTTCAGACACATCTCGGCTTGCGGAGGTTAAAACAAAACAAAACAAAACAAAAAAGGTTTCTTCCAAATCAGGTCAATTTAACGCACCTCCCCCAGGCCCCGGCTGCAGCACCCGCTGCTGAACGAGCCCCTCACCCTGGGGACCTCCCTGTGCTGGGGGTGCGGGGGCTGCCCCCTCGGTCCCCCCCCCTCCCCGCGTCCCCGGGGTGCTGAGGGTCCCGGGGAGCTCGGGGTTGGGGGGACGAGGGTCAGGCCAGGCCCGGGCTGTGCGCTCCGAGGAGCAGGGAGAGGAGGTTTTGTACCTCGTCGTGTCACTGATTTTGAAGTCCTGGAGCTAGAGCTGAATGAACAGTAAAAGCAGTTAACTCATTAACCAGTTAGGGGGTGGGGAAGCAGCTGTAAAAGGAACAGAGGAAGAAGGCCAGATTATTATTTTCTTTCTTTTCTTTTCTTCTCTTTTTTTTTTTGTTGTTTTCTTTCTCCTTGTCTTCTCTCCTCTTGGCCCGCCGTGCCCCGATCACAAGCCCTGCTTGGCCAGCGAGGCGGTGACCTCGTCGGCTAGCGTGGCCAGCTGGGGGGAGTCCACCAGGTTGATGCTGCCGGTGGAGGAGACGTTGCTAAGGCGGCGGGGGGAGGCATCTCCGGAGATGGTGGGGGACTTGTAGACGATCTCGGCGCCGTGGTCGGTCTTGGCTTTGGCGTTCTCGCGGAAGGTCAGCTTGTGAGTCTCAATCTGCAACGAGAGGAGCAGGGGGTGAGCAGGGAGGGCAGCTGGAGAGGATGGTTTCATCCGTGAGGAGGGAAGCTTGGGTCGTTGGCTTGAGGTACCCCCACCCAGTGGTCCCAGTCATAGAATGTTTGAGGCTGGAAGGGACCTCTAGAGGTCATTGGTCCACCCTCCCTACACCAGCAGGGACATCTCTACCTAGGGCAGGCTGCTCACAGCCCCAGCAAGCCTGACCTTGAATATCTCCAGGGATGGGGCCTCCACGCCCTCTCTGGGCAGCCCATTCCACTCATCTATCACCCTCAGATTAAAGAACTTTTTTCTAATCTCCAGCCTAAATCTCTCCTTTCCCAGCTTAAAACCATCACTGCTGGTCCTGTCATTACAACCCCTTTTGAACAGACCTTCCCCTGCCTTCCTGTAGCCCCTTCAGGTCCTGGAAGGTACCTGCTTTGAAATAAAGTATCCCCAAGCCATGGGTCGCCACTGGATGTCCTCAGACACATCCCTTCCAGCAGCCCACAGAGGGAATGGGCACAACCAGAGGGGGTGGCAGGACTGGAGCATCTCGGGATGCTGCCAAATCATAGAGTGGTTTGGGTTTGAAAGGACCTCAAAGACCATCTAGTTCCAACCCCCCCTGCCATGGCAGGGACACCTCCCACTAGACCAGGTTGCTCCAAGCCCCATCCAGCCTTGAACACCTCAGGGATGGAGCACTCACAACCCTTTCCCAAGCACCCAGGCCCAGCGTGATGCTGGATCCCAGGCACTCCAACAGCACAACCTGGGCTGCTCCCACTCCCCTGGCAGAGATGACAGGGGGTGGGATCCCCCTGGGGTGTGTGTGGCTGCCCCTGAGCCCCCGGCCCACTCACACCACTGCTCCCACGAGCTGAACCCCTCTCTCAGCAAGTGCAAGGGCTGGGGGGGGTTGGAGGGGGTTTGCTACTTACTGGTGCCCTCCCCAGCCGAGTGCAAGGCTGGGAGGTGGCTCTCCGGGGGGGTGGGTGGCTCCAGCACCAGGGCCTGGAGCCCAGCAGGGTCTGGGCTCGGGCTCCGAGCAGCCTGGGGATGGGTCTTGTCTTCCTTGCCTTTCTCTCTCTACAGGTGAAGAAACCGCCCAGGGCGGAGGGGGGCAAAAAATGCATCAGCAACAAGAACAAAAATGAACCCCAAGAGCCAATAAGTGTCAGCCAGAAGGAAAAAAAGACCAAAAAAGGTAAAGGAATAGAAAATTGGGGAGAAAAAGATGTGAAAAACAGGGCGAGTGACTGACTCAGAGGAAGAAGAGGCTTTGGAGACGGGGAGGAAAATTTCCCATGTACATGTGCAGACAATGGAGCACCCGGGTTAACCCCAGGAGGGCTCAGGAACCAGTGTCCAGCCCCAAGAGCTGTGGCCTGTGTGCCCAAATCTGGATCTTCTGTGTCAAGAGGGACTGGGGACATGGGAAAGGCTGGGGAAGGGGCAGTGGAGCTGCTCTGATGGAGGGTTGGTGGGCTCAGTGGTCCCCTCCCTGAGGGGGGGTCCTGAGGGGGGTCCCTGGTGTGCAGGGGAATGTGCTGGACAAAAGACACAACCTGAGGCAGTGTCTGAGCTGAGGTCACACCAACAACCTTCTCCTGGTGAGGGTCTAGGCAGGACACGGACAAATTCCACACCAGAGGGTGGTGATGCCATGACTGGGTCACACCCCTGCAAAGAAATTCCCCCTCCAAAGGACAAGTTCTTCAAGCTATGGCCCAGTGAACGTGCCAGGGGATGAAGGAATCATCCCTGTCATCAGAAAAATGCTGAAAGGGGCTTAGTGAAGCACAGGGCAGGTGATGCAGCGAGAGAAGGGTAAGGAAGGCAAGAGGCCCCTTGGGCAGGGCAGGAGCTGGGTGAGCACAGAGGAAACCTGGCCAAGAACAAAGTGCCAAAATACAGGAGCCAAGAGAACCTTCCCCTCCCAGTGAGAGAAGTGTTGGAAAAACAAGCAAGATAAAAAACCCACTTTTCCCTGGAGAAATTCAACCATTTGTGTCGCTGAGCTGGAGCCCCAGCTCTGGACTTACCTGATCTCCTGCCCACAGGGGCCTGGGATGTCCCCAGAGGGAGGTTGTTGAGGCCAAGACTCAACTGAGGGTCACCTTCAAAGCCTCCAGCAGGAGCTGCTCCCCCCCAGTTCAGAATTTCTGCCCTGACTGGCTTCTGTCTTTCAGTTTAGATCCCCCTGAACACAAATTGCTCCCTACCCTGAGCCCTTGGTCAGCCTGAGATGGGAAGTAAGAAGAGGTCACCTTCCTCCTGCAAAGTCACCTTTTCTAAATAGAGCTAAGCCTTTAATGCTCCACTTTCACTGCCTGACCAGCCCCTGCACAGCACCCTGAGCTGCCAGCTTGTGACACGATGCTGGGAGTAACTGGGAGTGCAAAGAGCAAAACCAGTTGCTGGTGGTGGCAATCACTTAATGAGGGGTTTGAGACAGGAACACGTTTCTGCACAAACTTCAGAAAGAGCATAAACCATGAGAGGCCACCACTGACATCTGCACCCATCTAGGTGGAGGACAGGGCCTGACATCATAGGATTGTTCTGGGTGGAAGAGACCTTTAAGATCAAGTTCACCCATTCCCCATCCCTGCCAGGGCACCACTAACCCCTGGCCCTCAGCACCACATCTCCAGGGCTTGGAAACCCCTCCAGGGATGGGGACTCTACCACTGCCCTGCCCAGCCTGGCACAGCCACAACAACCCCAAACACCAACAAATTGTTCTTCAGCTCCAACCTCAACCTCTCCTGGCACAACTTGAGGCCTTGTTGTTGTCCTGAGCCCACCTGGCTCCAACCTCCTCTCAAGGAGTTGTGCAGAGCCAGAAGGTCTCCCCTGAGCCTCCTTTGCTCCAGCCTCAACCCCCCCAGCTGCTCCTCACCACACTCCTGCTCTAGACCCTTCCCCAGCTCCGTTGCCCTTCTCTGGCCACACTCCAGCCCCTCAAGGTCCTTCTGGGAGTGAGGGGCTCAAAACTGACCCCAGGATTCAAGCTGTGGCCTCCCCAGTGCTGAGTCCATGGGGACAATCCCTGCCCTGCTCCTGCTGCCCACACTATTTACTGGTTTCTCTGCCACATCCCTGCTCCAGCAGATGTCCCCTGGGTTGGGAAGTGCAGCCCCAGAGCTGAGCCTGTCCCTGTGCTGGGTGGTTCATGTCCTCTGAAGGACAAGTGTACACAGACCACCCCATACTAAGACACACACAGCAAATCATTTAAAGCACTCAGAAGTGCTGGAGGAGAGGCCACATGGTCCAAAGATGATCAGGACCTTCTCTGAGTCCAGACTTCAGCTGCTCTTTGCCCACAGGGTGAGCAGACACTCAAAGATGCCTCTTCTGGACCCAGTGCCCCTTTACCTTTTTATTTCCTCCTCCAGGGACGTGGCTGATGTTATCTAAGGACCCGATTTTCGATTGCACCTTATCTTTGAAGTCCAGTTTCTCAGATTTCACCTCCACCTGGCCACCACCTGGAAGAGAAGAGCATGAGCTGGGTTAGCTCCCAGGGAAGGCTGAAGAGAAGCTCCTGTCCCTGCTCCATGTGCCTCCTTTTGCTCCTGGCACTGCCCAGATCCTCTCCCTGTGTCCAGATGCACATCATGATGCAGCCTGTGGACTCCCAAGGACCAGCACCCAGCCCTGTGGGCTCCCAGTGACCAGCACCCAGCTCTGTGAGCTCCCAGTGACCAGCACCCAGCCCTGAGAGCTCCCAAGGACCAGTATCTGGACCTCTGAGCTTCCAAGGACCAACACACATCTCTGTGAGCTCCCAGTGACCAGCACCCAGCCCTGTGAGCTCCCAAGGACCAATACCTGGACCTCTGAGCTTCCAAGGACCAGGACCTGGCCCTATGAGCTCCCAAGGATCAGNGGACCTCTGAGCTTCCAAGGACCAACACACATCTCTGTGAGCTCCCAGTGACCAGCACCCAGCCCTGTGGTCACCCAAGGACCAGCACCCAGCCCTGTGAGCTCCCAAGGACCAATACCTGGACCTCGGACCTTCCAAGGACCAGGACCTGGCCCTATGAGCTCCCAAGGATCAGTACCCGGTCCTATGAGCTCCCAAGGACCAGCACCCAGCCCTATGAACTCTCAGTGACCAGCACCCAGCCCTGAGAGCTTCCAAGGACCACAACCTGACCCTATGAGATCCCAAGGACCAGCACCCAGCCCTATGAACTCTCAGTGACCAGCACCCAGCCCTGAGAGCTTCCAAGGACCACAACCTGGCCCTATGAGATCCCAAGGACCAGGACCTGGCCCTATGAACTCTCAGTGACCAGCACCCAGCCCCAGGAGCTCCCAAGGACCAAAACCTGGCCCTCTGAGCTCCCAGTGACCAGCCCCCAGCCCTGAGAGCTCCCAGTGACCAGCCCCCAGCCCTGCTGTACCTGGTTTGTGATGGATGTTACCCAGGGACCCACATTTGGATGTCACGTGGCTCAGGTCGACGGGCTTGTAAACGATTTGGACCTGCCCATAGGAGAAAGGAGAAGACAATGAGCTTCCTGGCAGGGGGGGCAACCTGGGGAGGGGGAGGCACAACACACACCGGCACCTGATCTGGATTGAGGGAAAGGCCACAGTTTAAACCCCAGGAGGATTAATAATGCCAGAGAAACTGTCATCAGAAATGGGAGATCATTAATGCCCGTGTGCAGTAGCCTCTCTTAACATGTCAGCATGCACAAGATCACCTCTCCACAGAGGGGGGAAGTAGAGGCAATTTTAAAGTGCTTTAAGTGAGAGAGAAAGTGGAGTGGTAATTAATTAAGATTTGCATACACATCATCCAAAAGGAGGAGATATACCAGAGAGAAGAACGTAAAAAATAAATACCTTTGCTGGTGTAAAACATAAAGCTTATGTCCACAAAAACTGAAAGAACAGAAATGATCAATGTGCACAGAACTTTTAAAAAGAGTGACCAAAAATATGCATTTCTGAAAAATGCTGTAACGGAAATAAGGGTTAAAAAAAAGCAAAGCAAAGTCTAAATATCTGGAATTAAAATGGCAATTACAAGCTATCGAACAGTAGTATTTCATGGAATTATGCTCTGGTTTTTTTAGTTGTTTAACTCATGATGTCTCTGAAGATCCCTGGGCCTGGTGGCCTCTTGTGCACGGACACCCAGTGACACGAGACACACACACGAGGAACAGTGAACGTGGAGCTTTTAGTGGTTACTGGACTGGTTAAACACCACACTGGAAAACACCAACGACTTGGAGAGCTCTGGGACCACCACACACACACCAGCTACGTCAGGAGCAGGAGACAAGGGGGGGAGAAAACATCCCTGCACCCCCAGAAGGTACCGAGGACCCTGGTTCTGGACTCACACCTGGGTGTGAATCGGTTGTGGCTGGAGTTAGTGGGGCTGTGCAGGAGGAACTGGATCATCAGCATCTTGGGGTTGGTTCCTAGGCACTGGGAGGTGTCTGGCTCTCATTGGATTTCACTGGGAGTGTGCTGAGCTCTGGGTTCCCACCAGCACCACGGTGGGAGTGATGCTCTCACAGACCTTGGGAAGGATGTGCCAGCACCAAGGGGACCTTTGCAGAGGAGCTGACTCCTCCGAGCAGCCTCCAGCCCACCAAGGTTTAAGGCCAGCACAAAGGGTTCACTGTAGCCACCACTCTCCAGCACACCCCAGCACCCTGTGCTGCTCAGAAAGCCCCGGGGTGAAGGTGCCTTGGCCCCATGTCCACCATCACCCCCCGAGCCCGGTGCTGGACCCTGGCTGTGCACAGCACAGGGGAACACCCCCCTCTCCATCCCCCAGCCAGCAACAGGAGCAGGGAACAGGGGCTGGGTGCCACCATCCCCCAGCTCACACGGACCTGCCTTGTCTCCCATGCTCACCAAAAGGCACATTCGACAGGGAGCAGAGACAGAGAGAGGGGAGAGAAGCAGCCCCGGGGTCTGGGAGCACACGGCAGACACAGACATGGAGACAGTGTTGGGGAAAGGTCACACCGGGCAGGAGGAGAGCTCGGCTGGGCTGGAAGGCAGCAAACAGACCCCAAAAGGAGAGCTGGAGCCTTTCTGATCCCAGCCGGGACCCCAAAGGGCCCGTGGGCAACTTGGGCACCACTGGGACCTGGGGCTGGAAGACCTCCCATTTCCAGAGCCAGCAATCAGCAACTGGAACACTTTCTGCTCTCATTCCAGTTCCCTTTTTCCACAGCCAGGACTCCATCAACCTTCACCATCCTGCTGGGGAGCAGAGAAGGGTCCTCCCCCTTTCAGCAAGGAAGGAAAAGGGTCACAAGAGTCGCCTGCCTGGGAAACCAGTGCCAGAGACCTGGGGAGCCCACCTCTCAGCAATGCTCAGGTCAGCTTTTACCTGAGGCATCACCTTGTCAGAGCATCCACTGCCTTAAAAACCCAAGATACCAACCCCAGGTTACTGCAGGAACAGCTCGTCCCTCTGGAGGCAGCAGTGGCTGGGCAGGGACAGCACTGGGGAGGACTGAGGTGTGATGGTCACCAAATGCTGGTGGATCCTCCACCAGAGGAGCCCCAAGGCCCAGCTGGGTGCCAGGACAGCCTGTGCAGCCACTCTCCAGCCACAGCAGCACATGGAGCTCAGAGGCTGTGTCCCTGTGTCAGCCCAGCCAGGCAGTGATCACACGAGTCTCTCTGCTGGCAGAGCCTGGGGAGGGATCACAACCTCCAGCCAAAAATCCAGATAATTCTTCCCCCCACTGCAGATCAAACGCTCGCCCGTGGTGTGAGCTCTCAGTGGAGGAGAGGATGAGCTCACCACCCTGTGCTGGAGCAGATCCCCAGCCCCAGCACAGCTGATTTGTGAGGAACACTAACTCCTGGCATAACAAGTGGTCTGCCAAGCACCAGGCAGCCCAGCCAGGGCAGGACCCCGGGGTAAGAAAGAAGAACCAGCGTGGAACCTGCTTCACAGAGGTCTGACCTCTGCCAAGCAGCTCCTCTGGCCCCTTAAATAAATGCAGAATAACATCAAACTGCAGACAGAGGTTGCAAACTCATTTCAGTCCCATTGCTTACATGCCAGGCCCTCTGCAATGAGCAGTTTCTCAGGGAGGGCATCCAGAGAGATCAGAACCAGCACAAACAAAACCCACTGGGAACATCTGAGAGGCACCAGACAGTTTGCTCAGGCAGCCCCAGACCCTGGGTCTCGCTGTCTGGGGTCTCAGGGATGCACCTTCCTTGGTCCATCATCTTTCCTGGACCCCAGCTCTGTCTCCAGAGAGGTTGGTGTAAACCTGCCAACCCCTGTGGAGCTTCTCCAGGTTTCTGGCACAGTAACTGGAAGCTGAGTCGGGCTGTTTGTCTGGGAGTGGCTGGAAATGCCAGCGTTCAAATCAATTAACTCAACAGCACTTCAGGCTCAGCCTCCACGGGCACTGCTGGACACATTCATCAGCAAGAAGCTTTAATATCTGCTTCAATATCATACTTGCCTGATGGGAACGGGCAGGAACCTGGGTTTCCACGTGCTGTGTGGAGTCACGTGCAATTTAGCAGTACATTAAGCAACAAGGACTGTGTTTGCTCACCACTCTACCCAGCTACTGCACCAGCAACAGCATCACTGCCTGCCAGAGGCCACCCCTCCTGCAGGCACTGAGGCTCTGAGCCTTCCAGGTAGTGTCAAACCTTGGAGTTAGGGGATGTTTTGTTACAGACATGGTTTCTACAGGGGTCAGTTAGTTCTGTCCATGGCAGGCATGTACAGGACTCGTTAGGGTTCATCTGACCATGTCCTCTGGGTTAATGGGGTTAAAGGACAGCACGTCACCAATGGCTATGGGCCAGCTCTGGGCTGCAATAGCATTGGTGGTTTAGTGTGTACAACATGCCACTGACAACCAGGGTTATCACAGTGCATTCAAAGTGTGAAGGTACTCACACTGCCTCCTCCTGGGATGTGTTTGATATTATCCTTTGAGCCACACTTGGATTGAACGCTGCTAAAGTCCAGCTTCTTATTAATAATCTGCACCTTTGGTAGCCAGAAAAGAGTCATTGCACGTCACCAATAGCTATCTGATGGCAGGGTCGCTGCAGATAGCATTGGCAGTTTAGTGTACACAACATGCCACTTCATCATCAGAACTGTTATAGTGCATTCAAAGTGTGAAGGTACTCACACTGCCTCCTCCTGGGATGTGTTTGATATTATCCTTTGAGCCACACTTGGATTGAACGCTGCTAAAGTCCAGCTTCTTATTAATAATCTGCACCTTTGGTAGCCAGAAAAGAGCGTGAGAAATAACATGACCATCTGGAGCTTGACCACGTGTTACACCCCTACAACCAGGGACCTGCCTTCCAGCAGCAGGAGTGAAGCAGAACCTCTGGCTTGCTGCATGGGTTTGTCTACTCGTGGGTCGGGAACTGAAGGTGGAGGTGGGCAGCTTGGTGCCAGAGGACACAGCTGGCCAGCAAGGCAGCCCTGCTTTCCAGGCCACAAACACCAGCAGAAAAGCCAGTTCACCCCATTTTCTTCCACTGAATAAAATGGGGAACTTGCTGGGCAGCAAACACGCTGGGAGGCACCTGAGACTCAGCTTCTGCAGAGCCAGTGGAAGGAGGAAGGATGGGGCTGAGAGAAAAATGCCTGCTCAGCCCCATCTCCTGCGCTGGGCAGAGTGTCCCCTCTCCAGGACAGACACACGTGGCCTCATGCTTCAGCAGCTGCAGCAAACTGGGCAAACTGGGCAGCAGGCTGCTGTGCCCAGCATGGACTGGGAGAGGACGCCTGAGCTCTGTGCTGGGCAGGGCTCAAACTCCCTCTACAGTCCAGAGAGAAAAAGCAAACGGTGCCAGGGGTGCAGTGCCCTGTCTGCAGCTCTCTGACCTCCCTATGGGGGAGATGGAAGGGGCAGCACAGGCCAGCCCCAAAGGCAGCAGCTCTGCTGCATCTTCCCAACACCATCTGGGGTGGCAGAGGGGCTGATGGTCACTTGGTGCCACGGGGGAAACCCTCCAGTCCCTCTCCCAAACACAGACATTTGGGCTAATGAAGCTGTTTCCCTTCAGGACTTGTTTTCTCTACTTGGGTTTTAAAAAGGCAGCTAAGCTGGAGTGACCCCACACACAGGAGCAGCTACTCCAGACAACACAAAGGTGAGGATGGTCCCTGCTCCTTCCCTGCGTGGCCTGGAGATGCTTTACAGCCTACACAAGGGTAAACCAGAGGTAAACCAGGTCAAAACCAGCCTGTCTGAAGCACAACCCTCATGAGAGGGACAAAGACAGAGTGTCCTGTCTTGCAGGACAGCATCACACCCCGCTGCACAGACAGTCCCTGCATGACAATGTCCACAAAGCTGGCTGAGCAGGAACCCAGATGTCCCCAGCTCTCCTCTCTGCAAGGAGAGCTCCTCAGTCCACCCTGGTCCTTCAGCAGCAGGAGCACCAAGGCCAACACGTGCCTCCAGCCTCATTCCCCAAGGTCACATCAGCTAATCCCACACGTCAGGACCCAGTTCTGCTTTGCCCAGCACTGCTCAGTGATCCAGCCTCAACAAAAGTGCTCAGACAATGCAGGAATACTTGAAGAACATGCCCTGGCTGATCCCTGGTGTGTGTGCCCCATGTGCCTTGGCTGAACCTCTGCACAGAGCAGCTCCAGACCCATCATCTGGCCACCCTAAAACCCAACCTGTGGGATCAGCCCCTTCTGCTCCCACTGCAACCATCCTGCTAAGAGCAGCCTCGTGTCCTACAGAATCCCCCACAGAGCATCCAGCCATTCTCCCCTGCAAAGAGCAACCCTATTGTCCCAAACTCAGCTGGTCTGAGTCTTTCAGTGACAACAATAAACATGTTGTCTGCAGAGAAGCAGACAGAGGAAAAAAAAAACCTTGGAAAAGCTGGATTAAAAAGACCAAGCAAACAATCTGAGCAATTTACAGTAAAAGGAGGGGTTCCTCCTGACCCTAAGAGCAGGAAAAACTTGTGCTAAGTGAGGCAGGAGGGCTGAGGCCTGGGACACGGGCAGCTGGAAGGACATACAAGCTGGACCAACGGCCAGAGCAGCCCTGCCCAGGCTCCAGAACCCCCCCTGGCATTGTAGGACAAAGCAAAATGTGCTTTGCCCATTAAATTATCCCAAAAATCATCCAGTAAATGGCCAGCCACAGCAAGAGCAGCACACAGGGAAGTGGAGAAGCAGGCTGCTGTTTAGGGTGGTGAAGAGAAGCCACCCCAAAGCTTCCCCCCATGCCAAAGTGGAGCTTCCAGAGCCACGGAGTTACCTGGTCACACAACCAGCATGCACTGCACTCAGGGCAGGTCTGTCATGGCTCTGGTGCACTGGCAGCAGCAGAGCAGGGGCTGCAGGGCAGTGACACCCCCAGGGCAGCAGGAACAAGCACACGGGGACTCCTGACTGCAGCAGCCACCAGAGAGGCAGCTCTGTCCTTCAGCATCTGCAGAAGAGCTGCTGGGCCTTCACCAGCCAGAAGGACCAGGCACTTCCACATCTCCACCCATGCAGTGAGGAGGGTTTTAGAAAAGCCACACAGCACAAGGGAGCAGTGCAGAGAGGCTCAGAGGGGTGCTGAGCAGCCAGCACCAAGGCTGGAGCCATGGAACCACATGCTCATGGGGCTGCACAGATCAATGGGCTCACGCCCCAAACCCTCCTCTGCTGGGCTTGCAAAATTTAACCTGAGATGCTTGATCCCAAGCCCCTGGAGTTCACTTTGCTGCTCAGGAAACAGCCTCTCTGGGGGTGAGAAGTACTGGATGGAAGGTACTGGTGCCACCAGTTGTGGCCGTGCCACTCTGCACCACTCAGCCAGCCAGCACCTGATGGCAGATCAGGATCCCAACCCTCACCACCAGAGCTGGATCCAGCATCACAATGTTCTGATCAACATTCCAAGCCTGGGAGCCTCGTGGGGAGGAGCCCATCCTGCCTGCTGGCTAATGGAGACATGGAGGCAGCGCTGAGGGGGCTGCTCCAGATCACACCGTGCAGGACCCAGACACGCAGCCCTGACCCTGCAACTCTGCAGGGCTGCAGGTCACAACCTGCTCTCCCGAACTGGGCACCACGAGGGAACCTCATTCCCTGGCAACCAGTGTGTGTGTTGATGTGTCACCCCAGGAGCTCTCTGCAGTCCTCTCTGCGGGACAGTTGCACTCAGCCAGGCAAGCGAGTTCAGGACAATCAGCCCCAAACACTCCAAAACCAGCATCTGGAGCTCGGCTGAAGCTTGGCTGCCCACTGCCATCCCTCTGGCCCCAGCCAAGCTCCTGCTGCCCCACGGAGAGCTCTCCCCTCCCAGATGCAGCATCAAGCACCCCCCATCCCACCATCCCCTGGACAGCAGAGTCCACCTTTACCTTGCCACCTCCGGGCTGGTGCTTCAGGTTTTCGGTCGAGCCAATTTTGGACTTGACATTTTTCAGGTCAGGCATGGGTGCTGCTGAGGGCTGGATGCGGCTCTTGGCAGACGCAGGAGATTTGGGGGGGGTACGAACCACTGCCACCTTCTTGGGCTCCCTGGCTGGTGGGGTGGGCAGAGAGGGGGTGCGGGAGCGGCTGCCCGGAGTCCCCGGGGAGCCGGGGCTGCTGTAACCGCTTCTGTCTCCAGACTTTGGCTGCTCACCTGAGGTTTGCAGACAGAGGGAGGTAAGTACAGGATAAGCAACCTGGGGGTCAAACCCTTTCCCCACCCACCCCCTGCCTTTATGGGGTTGTGCTGCCTGGGCCCCCAGTGCTGGCCACCAGCAAGGGGGAGGTGGCTGCACTTCATTCTACTTCATTCTGAAGTGAAAATTGCCATTAAAGACAATTTCCTGCTATCTCAGAAAGAAGAGAAGTGTTCAAGGCCAGGCTGGATGGGGCCTTGAGCAACCTGGTCTAGGGGGAGGTGTCCCCACAGCGGGGTTGGGACTAGATGATCTCTGAGGTCCCTTCCAACCCAACCCATTCTGATTCTAAGATGGTCTTTGTTGCCTGGATCACTGATAAGACTCTCCACTCAAGTGTGATATTA
This sequence comes from Brachypteracias leptosomus, assembly GCA_013401335.1. NCBI lineage: Eukaryota > Metazoa > Chordata > Aves > Coraciiformes > Brachypteraciidae > Brachypteracias > Brachypteracias leptosomus. The sequence continues at coordinate 43,620 of VYZX01027797.1, read as the reverse complement.
GCATGCAGGCAAAAGACACTCAAACAGAACCACGTGTCTACTAGAAATTTGGAAGCATTTTTATGAAATTATTTTATGCCATTAAATAAAGCTGATCTTTGAGCAGCTCAGAACTGTCCCCAGTTTGAAGAGAAATGCAAGAAGAAAAGAAAATCCTTGAACATCACCTTTCTCAGACTTTGCTGCTGCAGGAGGTGGTTTTTTCTGCTCCTTTCTGCCTGTTTAATGAATGAGAAAGATGCTTAAACATAATAAAGCAGGGGATTTAATTGCCTTAATGTTTTACGCAGCTCTGATTAAGTATGAAAAATATCTGTATTCAGTGAAATGCACCGTTTTAATGGGAATTCACAAGGCCTGATGCTTTCTGGGGTTTTCTTCTCTGAGAATAATGGGCTAATCTCCATTCCTGCAATCGAAGAATTGATCCTCTTGCCCCTGGTCTTTGGGAAATATTGTCAAAGAGAAAAGGAATAGAGGGATTAAAAAAACAGAGCTGCCTAAATCTTCCAAATTGGAGGAAATCCCAGAGAGAGAAAGCAAGTGCCCTCTCCTACACATTGGCAACTGTATGAAGAGATCCTAAAGCATCATCTGGAGGGGCTCACTCCAGAGGACTCGTCCCCAGCGCTGATGAGGCTCAGCAGCTCCAAACCACCCTTGACATGGGGTAAATTTCTCCATGACCCCCACGCAGCTGCATGGAGAGCCTGGGAGCAGCACCCAGGGGAAGGCAGCAGCACTTACCGGAGCTGGGGGGTGTCTTGGGGGCCGTGGGTGTCTTTGCTGGGATGCGGGTGGCATTGGTGGAGTTCCTCTGCGCCTGGCCGGCCGCGGAGCGCGGCGTGCCCGCCTTGGGGCCACCTCTCATCTCGGGGCCCTGGGGATGTGAGGGGGGAAAGGACAATGCAGGGGGGATCTGCTATCAGAGCCACACGAGACCCTCCTGCTCCCTACCCCGACAGCCTGCAGGAGCTCCCAGGGGTTTCCCCACACTCCAGCGTGCCTGGTCACCCCTCATCTCCCATCACGACCTGCCACAGCCAGGGCACAGTCACTCGTGGGCTTGGCAGAGCTGCTGTGCTGCTTTCTGCTGTGAGCTCTCAGCTTCTGCTGCATTATTCACTCAGGCCTGGGTAAAACGTATGTTGGGCTCCTCTGTCCTCTAAATATCAGTGTTTGGCTTCCTCTGTTTTGATAAAGTTATGTACAGAAGATAAATGAATCCACTACAAATAACTCCATACAATAAGAACAAGTCCTGTGAGGAGCAGCTGAGGGAGCTGGGGGGGTTCAGCCTGGAGAAAAGGAGGCTCAGGGGAGACCTCCTCACTCTCCACAACTTCCTGAAAGGAGGTTGGAGCCAGGTAGGGGTTGGGATCTTCTCCCAAGGAACAAGTGATAGGACAAGAGAAAATAGCCTAAATTTGCTCTCGAGGAGGTTGAGGTTGGAGCTGAGGAACAATTTGTTGCTGTTTGGGGTTGTTGTGGCTGTGCCAGGCTGGGCAGGGCAGTGGTGGAGTCCCCAGCCCTGGAGGGGTTTCCAAGGTGTGGAGATGTGGTGCTGAGGGCCAGGGGGTAGTGGTGCCCTGGCAGGGATGGGGGATGGTTGGCCTCCATGATCTTAAAGGTCTCTTCCAACCAAAACAATTCTATGTCTCTATGACTAGACCAGAGGAGCCTCCAGGAGCACGGTGCCAGACTCTGAACATGGAGAGGCACCTTTTTTATCCCCACCTGTCACACACAACTGTGACACAGACATCATCTGTAACAGCATGGAAATAGCAATATGCTATTTATTGTCTTTTGATGCTGCAGAAAAGCTTCCCTTGATGATGCTCTAATGCTGGTCTGTTTATAAAAGCTGGTATAAAACAAGCCAGTGCCCATTTACAAGCTGCCTGGTCCCAAGGCAGGAGGGAACCAGAGCAGAGCCATCACAACCCCTCTCCTGGTAAAGCCATATCCTGCAGTCCCTGCTCTCCCCCTCCTCAATCTCTGCTCTCCCCCTCCTCAATCTCTTCTCTCCCCCTCCCCACGGGTGTCTCTGGATGACTAAACACCACAAAGGGAAACTCTGAGCTACTTTTACCCTGCAGAACGAGCCAGGGATGTGTGTGCATTTCCTATGCTCCCCGTAGCTCCTGGCAGACCTGGCTCCAGCACATCTCAAATACATCTGCTGTTTACAGCCAACGCAGTCCTAAAACCCAGCATAAAGCTGCAGAACATGAGGAGCAGGGAAGAGCAGAAAGGGATTGGGAAATGCCTCGGGGAGAGCAGGTAACACCCTGCAGCAATGAGGTATTTTGCTGTAAGAACAAGGAGCCCACGTGCTGGTGAGGTGGGTACAGATGCTTCAAACACCTAAACTGGAGCCAAGTCTGGCCACAGTACTGGGAGGTGATGGGGAAGCACTGGGAGGTGGTGGGGAAGCCCTGGGAGGTGGTGGGGAAGCACTGGAAGGGGATGGGGAAGCACTGGGAGGTGGTGGGGAAGCCCTGGGAGGTGGTGGGGAAGCACTGGAAGGGGATGGGGAAGCACTGGGAGGTGGTGGGGAAGCCCTGGGAGGTGGTGGGGAAGCACTGGAAGGGGATGGGGAAGCACTGGGAGGTGGTGGGGAAGCCCTGGGAGGTGGTGGGGAAGCACTGGAAGGGGATGGGGAAGCACTGGGAGGTGGTGGGGAAGCCCTGGGAGGTGGTGGGGAAGCACTGGAAGGGGATGGGGAAGCACTGGGAGGTGGTGGGGAAGCCCTGGGAGGTGGTGGGGAAGCACTGGAAGGGGATGGGGAAGCACTGGGAGGTGGTGGGGAAGCCCTGGGAGGTGGTGGGGAAGCACTGGAAGGGGATGGGGAAGCACTGGGAGGTGGTGGGGAAGCCCTGGGAGGTGGTGGGGAAGCACTGGAAGGGGATGGGGAAGCACTGGGAGGTGGTGGGGAAGCCCTGGGAGGTGGTGGGGAAGCACTGGAAGGGGATGGGGAAGCACTGGGAGGTGGTGGGGAAGCCCTGGGAGGTGGTGGGGAAGCACTGGAAGGGGATGGGGAAGCACTGGGAGGTGGTGGGGAAGCCCTGGGAGGTGGTGGGGAAGCACTGGAAGGGGATGGGGAAGCACTGGGAGGTGGTGGGGAAGCCCTGGGAGGTGGTGGGGAAGCACTGGAAGGGGATGGGGAAGCACTGGGAGGTGGTGGGGAAGCCCTGGGAGGTGGTGGGGAAGCACTGGAAGGGGATGGGGAAGCACTGGGAGGTGGTGGGGAAGCCCTGGGAGGTGGTGGGGAAGCACTGGAAGGGGATGGGGAAGCACTGGAAGGTGATGGGAAAGCACATCCCACCCTCTGCACTGAGCAGGACATGAAGAGATTGCCCAGCCAAGCAGTACCACTCATCAGACCTGTGAGGAATGCTTTGAGGTGCTCCCCAAGGCAGCTCTGCCTCTCTCACAGCTCATTTCCTTACCTTGGCTTTTATTTCTTGTGTTCCTGTACTGGCAGGCCGGGGTGTGACAGAGGAGACTCGTTTAGAGGTGGGAGCAGGGCTGGAGGGTGTGCTAGAGGAGGAGTGTCGTTGGGGGGGGATGGAGGGTCTAGCGCCCGGGGGTTTGGCAGTGGAAGGTGAGGATTTCTTAAACATGGAAACAAAATAAAATGGGAACAAAAAAATCCCATCAGTATGGGAGGAAAACAAAAAGGGATCACTGACATTAAACAGGATTAGAAGGTGCAATACAGAAGTGGGGGAGGGATGGGCAATGGTTGGTGCTGCCCCCAGAGCTGTGGGTCCCAGGGCACTGCCAGTGCTATGGATGTGCCAGCAAGTCCAGGACCCCTCGGCTCTGTTCCTTCCTCAGGACCTGCAACACCCAAGTCCCTTTCTGGGGAACGTGTCACCCAATGACAGCCTGTCCCTGCTACCACCCTCCACACCGGTGGCACGTGTCACCACCTGAACTGCTCTATTTCCACCCAAACCCTCTCTGTGTGCTGCACAAGGTACAGCACTGTCAGCACCCACACTTTGGGGATGCTCCTCCCAGCTCTCTCAACCCCATCATATCTGCTCTGTCAATAATGGGTGGCTGGGTTTTACCTAGATGATCACAACAAACTCCTGGCACGATACAACCCTGCCAAACCTCCCTACAGAAAGACCTTGATAACCTTGGAAGGTCCCTTCTAACCCATATGATTCTATGACTTCCCATTGCTTGAAAATAATTATATTCCACATCTTTAATTCTTCATCCACTAAACTTTCCAGGACCTCACCCAGGCATTCACCAGGCCAATGACCAGCTGAACTAAACCTGCTCCAAATCAGCAGAGGTATCTTGAGACCTTCAAGATATCTTTAAACTTCAGGAATGTACCCACTATTAAACTCTCCTCCTCACCCAGAACACAGCAAGGCCTAGAGTATTTAACTTTTTAATTACATCTATGCTGCTTGTCCCCAGCACAGCCCAATGCAGTTTTGAGTTTCCTTTTGCACCAGTTTGCCCCAGCAAAGCTTCCCAGTCTCAGGCTGAGAAATGACTTCTCCACCCCACCCACTCAAGCCCAGGAGCCCCAGGTTTGGTTTAGATGGGCTTTGCCTCCTCACCCTCCAAGATCACCAGGGATTGCACCATCCAAACCAGGTGAGGGAAGAAAAAATGACAAGAGGGAAGAAGGGGAGTTAATGCCAAGGTTTCCTGAGAGGTCCAGGAGAGCAGGAGAGGGGGTCAGGGACATGAGCAGCACTCAGTGGGTTGGTGGCACCTCTGGGTTTATTTCTTGGCTTACCTTGGGTTTCTTCTCGTCAGCTTCAGTCCCTTCCTTGTCTTTGCTGTCAACACGACCTGGCAAATGGAGACATGCACAGTTACACCTCCTGGGCCTGCCCAGTGAGCTCGAGAGAGATGATCCCTCCTGCAGGGCAGCCACATGCATGCTGGGTGGGTGTCCGTGTCCCTGCTCTCTTCAGATTCAACACTGCTCTTGGAAACTGCACAAAGTCACCCGTGCCTTGCAGAAATCCTTCCCCATCACAACCACATTCCTTCTGGGTTAGCAGATTATCCTGTGTGCAGGCAACACTCTGTTAGTCATCAGTGGAGCATCAGACACACACAACCAGGTTTGTAGAGAATGTTTTGCCCAGATTTCTGCTCAGGTCCAGTGGCAGCTCTTCAGTTTAGGACAGAACAGTTCCCTCCAACACTAAACATGAGTCTCCCTCTCTAAAACATTCATTGGTTCCAACTACCATATAAATAAAGACTAAACCTGAAGGATGCTCCAGTCTAACCAGCACTGGGTGGCCCATGATCTCATTTAAGGTGGTTGTTGAGTGTGTCAGCTTTATGAAGCATTTTTATACCTGGTCCTTGTTAATTCCCACCTCTCCTGACTCACTGCTCCAATCTGGGGCAGGTCCTGCAGGGTCTTGAGGTTTTAAGCTCTTGCTTGATTCATCTCAAGCTCTCCCTGACACCACTGAAGGTTTCGTGTTGTTACCCCACAAGCAGACTGCTCTGTGGTTATTAGATTAGAACCAGGGAGGAGGTGATGCTTGTACTGGAAGGAACTCAGAACAAACCCCTTTTCCCTGTCTTCAGCTAATTCCTCTCTGATCTGGGAGGAAAAGCTGCTGATACTCTCCCCAGTGCTTTGGAAACTTGGTGTCCTTTCCCAGTGACACTGGGGCCAGTTCTGCTCAATATCTTTATCAGTTATCTGGACAAGGGGATTGAGGCACCCTCAACAATTTGGAGATGACACCAAGTTGAGTGGGTGTGTTGATCTGCTGCAGGGTGGAAGGTGCTACAGAGGGACCTGGTCAAGCTGGAGTGATGGGCCAAGGCCAATGGGATGAGGTTTAACAAGGCCTCTTGTTAAGAGTCCTGCTCTTGGGTCACAACAACCCCCTGAACACTCCAGGCTTGGGGCAGAGCAGCTGGAAATTCCCAGTGGGAAAGGACCTGAGTTGTTGGTCAACATGTGGCTGGAGATGAGCCATGTGGGCCCAGGTGGCTAAGAAGCCACCAGCATCCTGGCCTGTGTCAGCACCAGTGTGGGCAGCAGGACCAGGGCAGGGATCATCCCCCTTGAATGCTGGGGTCAGTTTTGGGCCATTGGAATAATCTCCCCAGGGAAGTGGAGGAGTCCCCAACATTGGACACTTTTAAGATCCATCTGGACAAGGTGCTGGGACATCTTATCTAGACTGTGCTTCTTCCAGGGAAGATTGGACCAGATGATCCTTGAGGTCCCTTCCAACCTGATATTCTATGATTCTGTCTTGGAAGGAAAAGACCATTAAATAATTAAAGAAATTCCTCCTAATGAATCAGAAACTGGTTGGCTCTGGGCAATGCATCTCCAGCCCACCACAGATTCCAGGCTCTGGTGCCAGCCATGCCAACACCCTGCAGCACACACACAAAGCTTATTACCTAGGGAATGATGAGAAATCTGTTATGAGCTTTAGCTCCAATGGAAAAAGCTACATCAACGATTTCTTCATGATCTTGGCACAGCACAGTCTCCATGCTGCAAACCACAGCAGCATTTCCAGGCTGATGGAAGCAGCCAAGCCAGCTTTTGGGATGAAGCACTGGGATGAAAGGCAAAGCTCCCCCCTGGACGTGGAGCTGAGGGACAACGTGGTGAGACACCATCAGGTTTTGATGTGTGTCCTGCTGCTCCAGCTTATTGACACAACTCCCTGCAAAACCTGTGTTTGGGCACTGGGCAGGGTCCAGGTGACATCCTCTGAGGCCCAGCAAAGCTGGAAAACAGCTCCTGGAGAGGTCTAAGAGCTGCTCTGTTGGCAGGGATGCTCCTGCATTCAGCAGTGAACTCAGACCTTCACCCAAGACCAAGACCTTTAAAGGTCTCTTCCAACCCAAACCATTTCATGATTCTAAGACTGCTAAGACTGAGATTGCTGCATGAAAACAGCAGCTCCAGGGCCTGGCTGCCCTCCCAGCCTAGGCTGGAGACACACACCCTGTTAGAGGCACCCAAGAGCCAGGTCTCCACACACAGAACACCCAAATACAGGCTGCCCAGAGAGGTTGTGGAGTCTCCTTCTCTGGAGAGATTCCAAACCCGCCTGGACACGATCCTGCTCTGGGGGAGCTGCTGGAGCAGGGGGCTTGGACCAGTTGATCTCCAGAGGTCCCTTCCAACCCCACCATGATGGGATTCTGTGAAATAAGAGTCATTGAGTTGGGCCACCTGGGGACACAATGTCCAGAACTGGGACTGGAGGAGGATGCTCTCTAAGAGCACCAGACATACCCTGCAGTGGGGAAAGACCCAGCTGGGTGCAGACCTTGCCTCCAACAGCCGTCAGGAGTGGATATTGAAGGGAAAAGCACAAGAAACACGACCAAAGTGGGGCCTTTGCCATGGTTAGACCTCCCAGTTCTCCTCCTCCCTCCTCTTTAGGAAAGCCAAGAGTCACTGGGCCGGGCAGGGGACACATGCAAACCAGATGGCACGTGTCCTGCTGGAACAAGCTGCAGCATGTGCCAGGTCAGCCCCACTCCAACATGCCAGAAAACGTCCCAAGGGTCTTCGTCTCCTCTGGGAAGGTGCCAAGTGTGAGTTAAGGTGCCCACCCAACAGATCCAAGGGAATCAAACCAAACCCAGGTGAACAAAGCATGACCAGCACCATGCAAGGGACGCAAAACCCAAGCGCAAGGGGCTGGCAAATACGTGAGGACATCCAGGATTCAACTAAAGAGGGGAGGAGAGGGAGGGAGAAGCAGCAGCGGCGCCCTGTAGATCAGTTCCCAGCCAAGGTCCAGGCCATGTCCCAAGCAGCAGGACTGGAGAGGTGGCAGCAAGCTGGAGGACGGGTTCAGGCAGCCCTTGTCATCAGCAAGCCCCCAGCAATGAGCTCAGGGCAGGCAAAGGGTGCACACACCTTTCAGGAGAGGGACACGACTGGTGGATTTATCTGCAAGGTGGGCACCGGGCTTCTTCTTGGGTGTCCGACATCCTCCTGTGTCTGGCACAGCCTCTTCCAAAGGGGCACCTTTGTCTTCCACATCTTTTAACTCAGCAGCTGTTTCTAGCAAGGGTCCAGAATCTTCTCCCTCCCTGGGCTCTGCTTCTTTCTGGGAGATGATTTCACACTCTGCTGGGGTGTCACCTGTGTCTTCTTCCCCCTTCAATGGCTGCCTCCTCTCCTCTTGGTCCTCTCCTGCTTTAAGTGATTCGGTTTCAATGAGAAATGCCTCTCTTGGGATGCCTCTGAGGACATCTTTGGACTTGGCTTCTCCAAGGGCATATTCTTCAAGAGCTTCCTTGGCTGTTGCCATTTCAGGTCCTGGAGAAACATGCTGACCCACCAGGGAGTCCTGTTCAGAAGTTTCATCAATATCACGATCCTCATCTCTCTCCTGCCCACCAGCACCTTCTTTTAAGGGAGCTCTGGTACATAAAGGAGATGGTCCATCTTTAATACCTGTGCCACCTGCTCCTGCCAGGCCCTCAGTGCCCACACTGATGCCTTCTCTGCCTCCACGATCCCACAACTCGCTGCTGTCTTCAGAGGCTCTGGAGTCTTGGTACATATCCAGGGGTAAGGGGATGGTCACCTCGATTCTGGTGGGAGCTGCTGTCGTAGCCTTTGTTTCATGTGATGGAAGAGGCTGCTGGAGCACCCCAGGGACCTGCTTTGGGGCCTGGCTTTCTCTTTTTACTGCATCTCCCACAGGCTCCTGAGGGCCAGGCTGTGCCTTTGGAGAGCTTGGCTCCCCTGGATTGAAGATGCAGAGTATGAAGCATGGGCAAACAATTAGCACAGGTAGGGCAAACAGGTCATCAGTGCTGAAGGGATGAGGGCTGTCTACTACCAGTCTAGAGGATAACAGCAAGTCCCACACCCCACTGAACAGAACTCACTTCTACAGTGGCTTCTGTCTTTAAAGATGATGCCCCATCCCTGGAACCATCGCAGGGGAGGTTGGGCTCTGAGCAACCTGCTCCAGTTGCAGATGTCCCTGCTCCCTGCAGGGGGGTTGGACTTGTTGACCTTTAAAGGTCCCTTCCAACCCAAAATGATATGATGATCCCCATGGGAGACCAGACTCCTCCCTGGCCCCAGCCTTGGGTGGGGGTATCCAACCACCAACATCCTCCAAACCTGTGCTCAGTGAGCTGGTTCAGCTGTGGAGGTTTTCAGAAGCCAAGAACACACCCATTTTCTAATCTACCACCACCACTGGACCATCGTGGTGGGCAGGGACCACCTCTTCTGGCCTCAAGGGCCTGAACAACAGAGGCCAGACACCCCCCCCTCCTTCATAGGCTTACAAACCCCTACAGCCCTCTCCTCCCTTGCAGATGTTCAGGCAGACGTGGCACCAGTTACATCTGAGCAGAGCTCAAACCACCTCTGCTTTGTTCTCCAGATCATTTCTATTGATATCAAGCTTGGGGAAGAGCACTCCTGCATTACTGTGCATCTCAACAGTGGACAGCAGGAAGGACTGGAAGGAAAAATGTGGCTACAGCCACAGCAGGTTTGGTCTCTGCACCCACTCAGGCTGAGCAGAGCTCCAGCACTGCTGCCATTTGGGCAGAGCAGAAAATGACATTTAAAAACCAAAATAAGGTCACAGAGACACAGATCTCTCTTTTTTTTTTGGAGAGGGGGTAAAAGAGAGAATTCTGTTCTCACTGATCTCATGCATGACACAGACCTTCATGATTTCACCCAACAATTGCTGCATTAAGCCATACATTCTAGTTGAGCTGGAGTTTTTCCTCTTAGAAATTCATTCAACTGAAGTGAAGATGCACTGAGCAATGGAGGATTCACCCTGATCTTCAGTTAATTGCCTTCAAGTCAACTGCCCCAGCAAGAATGTGCATCTTGTATCATGTATTTGTCCAGCTTCAAAGAGTCGTTGCTCTTTTTGAGCTAAAGAGCCCAGACCAGAGCACTTCAGTACTGAGATTTCAGCTGTTGCTTTGTTAGATGAACAAGATTAAAACAAGAAAAGAAGAAGTCAAGGCCTTTTATCAACGTTCTCCCCATTTTAGGAAATTATAATGGTTAAGTGAAACTGCCACACAAAGACCTAGGAAATTGTGGTTGAAGGGAAATCCTAAATTGGCACCTAATATTTGAAATGTGGCATCATGAAACATCTTTTATAACCCCAGGGATGTGGAGGGGGTTAGTGCAGTAGCCAGCAGACCATCCTGCCTCATTTCTTCTGCAAACAAACAACGTGACCACTGCAACCACTGGTGCAGAGCTGTGGAGAGTTCATGGGCTGCACTTCCATCATCCAGGACTTTTGAGGCAAATGGGTGGCACAAGGGCAAGAGCTGGCAGAGAGCCACCATGGCACAAAACATGAATCACAAGATGCTTCTCCACCTGAGACTCCAAAGGCATTTATCACGCTCCATCTTCACTGCAAAGACCTTGTTTTCAACTCCCACAACACAAAAAATGAAGGTAGCTGGTCATGAGACATCCAAGACTGTGTGCATCAATAATCACATTTTCCTCCAAATCAAAGAGGACCATTAAGAGGAAGCAGCACCTTATTACAAGCCCACTTTGAGGGAAGTAACAATTACATAAGAACCTAGAAATGTCACACACAGGTTACATCAGAGCTCCAGCAAGCTGGATGGCCCCACATCTGACAGCAGGAAGAGCCCAGGACAGTTCTGAGAGGTCTTATGAAAAATCTGGTGAGAAACAGCAGCTAGAACCAGGGCAGACAGAAGAGAGAACTTCACCCCCCTCCTGCTGAGTCTTGATTTCTTTTTTGTAGTGGTGCCAATGTTTTAAGTACAGGAGTGCTGCTAGTCCCAGAACCAAGCAAAGGTTTTATTTTAATTGCAGGGAGCAGACTGCACATAACTGTGCTCATGGGTGTGGAAAGCAAAGACGACCTGAATTCTGCCCTGGGCTGAGAAGGCAAAGACCTTATTTAATTCTTTAAAAGATGTGGCTGTCTGTAAATGCACTAATGCAGCCGTGAGGAGGAAAGATGCTGCCCAAGCAACTGGAGGGATTTGCTGCATCAACTGCACAGAAAACTACCTGAAAAAATGGGGTTTAATGAAGATTTTAAACAGTGCAACTAATTAGAGCTATGGTGCATTGGTGCTGGCAAGAGAGCAATATCTGAGTGAGGCTGGACCCACCAGTCTGCCCCAGAATCCAGCTAGTGCTGGGGGCTTTGGGAGAACCCCATGCTGAGGTTTTCCATTAAGGCTGAAGTGAGCAGAATCAAGAGAAGCTTTCCAGATAGCCAAGGGGGCTCTGGATCATTTCTTGGCTCATCTGAGCAGATGCACAATTAACACTCTCTAAATGCTCACTGCCCACCCTGCCTGGCTTGGTCAGGCACATTCCCCGAGATCAGGAGGAGAAAAAAAAACACCCTTAAAGTCAGTGAGTAGGCTGGAGACATGTTTTACATTAGAAAAACACAGTCATTAAACAATTCACTTATTTCCAGCCCAAAACTGACTCTGCTCAAGGCTGAGCAGCTCCTCCTGGTAACAGCACATCCCAGCTCTGTTTGGTACCTTCTCCAGCTTGTTTTGCAACTGGACAAACAAGCCCCAGGGCTTCAGCCACCCGAGAGAGGAATCTGAAAAGCTGCAGCAACCTGAGATGAGGATGTTGGAACATTCAAAGCGTGTATGACCCTCCTCTGTCAGATCAGGGAGAACTGAGGAACTGCTCGTACAGTGCAGAGTGTTTGCATGATCAAAGACAGTTCCCAAGGCACCAGCACCAGCCACACGTGTGGGCAGCAACAACTGGACCCCAGTGACACACGAGTCACTCACCTTGAGCAGCATCTCCTGCAGCGTGGTCCTCCAGGGTGGGGGTGGCTCCTACGCCCGCCTCCTCAGCTGCTCCCAGTTCAGGGAAAGGATGGGGGAAAAAACATGATCAAAACAAGAATTAAGTTCAAGCATGTGTCTGGGGAGGTTTTTTCTCTCCCTGCTGGTGTCTGAGCAGGGCAGGGAGGAAATCAGCCCATGCTGAAGATGGATCGTGGCAGACCAGCTCAGCCTGTGCTGTCCCAGGCTGGAGGAGTTTCCCCAGCTCACAGATTAGTACCAGCTCCTTCAGGCAGAGGTACAGAAATCAGGCTGTTATGGAGCAGGGAAACAGGGATTTATATCCCCTCTTGCACACCCACGTAGAGTTTATGTTGCCAGCAGCACTCATATAAATGTCTCTCTCTTACCTGAGCCCAACCTCCTTGGTGTTTACTACCTCACTTACTGCAGTGAGCTCTGTGAGGCTCTTTGACACCAGTAAACCCAAGTCTGACATAAACCTGACACTCCAGGAATACTGGTCCATTAAAGAGGCACCATTTTCTTCACAGCAATGATTATTTGCTTCTATTTTCTATTTTTCCATTATTAGATGACTACTTTCAAACTGGCTTAAGTCAATTATGTTTGTACATCACAGTTCTACAGTCAAACTCGAACTTTCTCTGCTTTCCCCATTTTTTTCCAAAGACTTCAGGCCCCATTGCTCCTTCCTGGCTCCCTACTGCAGTCAGATCTTGGGGCAGAGACTGAATCCTGGCTAGGAGGCAAGTCTGCCTCTCAGCCCCGGGCTCCACCAGCAGCCTGGGCTGGACGCTGGATGCAGGACAGAATGTGGGTGCCTGAGGGAACATGCTGGGGGCTTGTTTCAGTGTCTGTGCATTGGCAAAAGCCCATTTCCACCCTGTACCTTCCTCAGATCTTGCCCTGATGCTTCCAGGAGAAGACAGCGGCTACAGCACAGGGGCCACACACTCGTTTGTCACATACAGACCCAACTCTCCCAGGAGCTCCTGCCCCCTGGGACACTCACAGCACTGCAGCAGCTCACTCCCTTCTTGCTCTGCCTCCGAAACACCCCCCATCCCTCCCTGGCAAAGCCAGCCCAGGTGCAGTGATTCCCCACAGAGCATTCTGAATTAGCCACTTCACTTCCCCTGCATCATCCCGAAATCACGCCGGAGGGCACAGAGCTGCTGCAGTGGCCTGGTTTCCACCTGCAGCTTCAGAGACAACCGCATGGGCTGGGCTGAGCTAGAGCACCAGTGAGAGAAGCAGCAAGGTCCTGTGGTGACCACCTCACCCCACCAGCAGAGCAGGGCTGCTGGCAGAGGGGCTGGGATGACCGGGAGCAGCAGAGCTCAGCCCGGAGATGGGAGGCGAAGCCACCATGGAGACACCAGACAGAAAGAGTGTCAGATGTGGAGGTGAGAAAGAGAAGAAAAGGCTGCGAGTTTCCCCCCGGATGGGGAAGGCAAGAGGACAACTGTAAGCTTGGAATTTTCTGCAGGCCGTGGAGAAGAAAGAAGCACGGCCCAGGAGCCTGCCAGAGGTTGTGAGCACTAACCAGACCAGCTCTCTGCTCTGTCTGCATCAAGAGATGAAGCTGCACCTTGGTCTCCCTCACCTGTGGTTCCTTCTGGGATCTCCCCGTGCTGTTCGACACCACCCTGATCCTCGTGGTCTCCTTCCTCCACTAAAGGTGCTGTGGCATCTGAAAAACAACGCAGCCTTCACATAGCTGGTGAGGGGCAGAGCCCTGTGGAGACCAAGACGTGCCTCAAGAGCTTTTTTTACTCAGAAAAGCACCCGACTCCCTCCCTTGAGCCAGCACTTGTGGAGGGAGAGAACTGAGTGTGATACGGCCAAGGCAGCATCGCAGGGACACCGTGAGCTGTCCCCTCTGCCACACCAACCACATCTTCAGTGTGCTCCTTAACCAGCTGAAGGTTTTACCACAGACACCTGAAAACACACAGCTAGAGGCAGCCACTGGTGCCTGAGCTGCGCGGGGACATCACTGGTCTGGAGCAGGGAAGAGCAGCTCCTGTTGGGTCCCTTCACAAACCATCCAAGCACTCTCAGACAGACACCTGGCTCCATCGACCAGTCTGCTCACCATGACAGTCCCAATCCACCTGGAAAGAGGGACAATATCCCCTCCTGCACCAGCCAGGCTTTAGGTACTGATTTCTTGAGCCACATTCACAGGAAAAGAGCCACTCCACAATCAGCCAGCCCACACCTCCAGCAGGACAAGGGCTGGAACAGGTCAGCAGCTCTGTCTACCTCTCTTTTAGATTAATTTTGCCAACAAGTGCCTTTCCCTGAAGTCTCCAAGAGGTTAAAGCAGCCAGAGGAACACAAAAGTGCAGTTAATTAAAACTGTGAACAAGCCTCTAGACCACTTTGGAATTAGTCTTTCTACCAAGAAGGCATTCAGGTAACACTCTGGAGCAGCACAGACATGCCCTGACTCCTACATATATGGCCTCTACATCAGCACTAAGTTTTATGTCTAGACTCTGCCCATCTCATCATTCCAGCCTGAATCTTGCTGTACTAATGAACAGGCAAACACAGAGGGGGCCAAAAAAGAGCTCTGAGGTACAGCTGGTACCTCTGGAAGGGAACCCAGCGACCCAGGCCCCAGGACCATCCAACACGGGCTTGCTCCTGGCTGTGCTGGGCTAACAGGAACTCCCAATCACTTCAGGAAACAAACCACAACAACTTCCCAACCTACCATAAACACTTCACCTTCTCTCTCCTTCCAACCCACTCTCCACCTTTAAAGCTCCTTATCTCTGCAGAGCGGCAAATATCACTCGTGATGAGAGCAGCGAAGAGCATTTGTGCAGAGCACAGACACTTCTCCTGAGGAACCCCACCAGAGGCTTTCAGCCAGCTCCACCACGACCCCATCCATCATGGTTTGAAAGCAGTAAGTCAAAGAGCTCCCACCTTCCGTAGTTGGGGTGCTCTTAGCGTCAGATGTTTCAGAAACAGGCTCATCCGATCCATCATCGACTGGTATCTGAAGGGGATAGCCTGGAAAACATTCAAATGCTTAGAAGGAGTCCATGGCTCTGAGTTATGGCCTCTGTGTTACCAGCTCTGGTTGCCCAGATCCTCAGCAGCAAGAAACTATAACTGGTGAGTACAAAGCACCTCAACTGATAAGCAAGCAAAGCGTGAAAATGCCAACCAAAAGCACCAGTGTCACCACCAAAAGGAACAAGCAGAAACCCATCAGCAACAGAAAAAGTCCAGCAAACCAGAGAGCTGGGAACAGCAAAGCATGGGGCAAGCAGGGAAGGAGATCTCAGCAACGAAAGCAGGGAAGATGTAGAACTTCTGAGTCACTGTTGTCCTCTCTGCCACTTCTGGAGCCACCAGCCTCCCTCCCAGAGCAGGCTGCTGAGAGCTTCCATGGTGCCTGAGTTCTAATGGCTGCAAACCAGGAGGTCTTTGTGAAGGGCTGCAAAAGTCAGCTTTTGGAAAAGCAGGGCAAGAGGCACAGGTCTCCTCTCTGCAAGGAGGCTGGGCAAATAAAATAATGAGAACTGGAGAAAATGACTTGGAAAAGAAGATTCAACTAACACAAGCAAAATCCCTGGGAATCTGTGATGTGCAAAGCTGAGGCTACGAGCTGAGAGGAGCTGTCAGACTGGAATGTGTTACAGAGCCCAGGATGAATGGATGCTGGGGATTCTCTCCAGGACAGAGACAACCCGTTTATCTGGGGTAAGCCGTGTCCAAAGCACCTCAAGAAAAGAAAATTAAGATGATGTTGACATGGAGCATAGCCGGGAGTGAGTCCCACCAGGTTTGCTGGTGTGATGTGGGTTTCCAAGCTCAATTGTGGAGCGTGGTGGAATGAGAAAGAAAAGGCTTCTCAAGAAATGCAGGTCTGAAATATGGGGCAGAAGGATCTTGCATGGCCCCAGCTCCCAGAGCTCTGCCCAGTTCCCCCCACCTCCCAGTGCAGGTGAGAAAAGCAGGCAGCAAGCAGCTGTGTCTCCAAACAAAAGCAGTGCTGGGTTTTTATAGCAAACTAAGGAGTGAACACAAGAAAACACACTTGCAAAGCTACAGCAATAAGATGATCACCAGGCTGGGTACTAAGGGTGGTGCTGCTCTTGCTGGGCAAGGATACCAAAGAGCAAGAGCAGCATTTTCCTACAACTGTGAACATCAGAGCATCTTGTGGGGTATTCACTGACCACTGGCTGCAGCCAGCTGATCCACAGTAACCTTCTGGACACACTTAGGCTGTTCTCCCAGCAGTGGGCAGGGCAGGTCCTCTGCACCACCTCCTCCTGGAGCTGCTCACCTGATGGGATGTGCTTCTCCTGGCCGGGGGCGTGATCCTCCATCATGGTGAGGTCCTGACGCTGCTCCGCTGTCACTCAGCAAGGTTACCTGGAGAGGAGAGGGAAACCAAAGAGCCATCAGGTAGAACCTGACACAACACACCTTCACCTGGAGTTGCTGTGCTCCCATCTACAGCTCCATGAAACAGTTCTGGCCTGTCAGTCTCTTTCCAGGAGCATCAAACACCCTATTGCAGGCAATCAGCCAACCATCTTTTCAGTCGCTGTAAGAAGACACCTACTTTGTTCCCTTTCCCTGATGAGCCCTGAAATCTCACCTTGTGCCCAGGGAAGGTCACAACTCAAGATACATGTTACCTATTGGGCTTCACATCAGTGCTGAAATACTCCCTGGAGTATCTAACTCCTCCAAATCCACCAGGAGAATGTTTTGTCCCAGTTGGAGCATCCAACTCCTCCAAATCCATCAGGAGCATGGTTTGTTCCAGTTGGAGCATCCAACTCCTCCAAATCCACCAGGAGAATGTTTTGTCCCAGTTGGAGGATCCAACTCCTCCAAATCCACCAGGAGAATGTTTTGTCCCAGTTGGAGGATCCAACTCCTCCAAATCCACCAGGAGAATGTTTTGTCCCAGTTGGAGGATCCAACTCCTCCAAATCCACCAGGAGAATGTTTTGTCCCAGTTGGAGGATCCAACTCCTCCAAATCCACCAGGAGAATGTTTTGTCCCAGTCAGGAGTGTGGAAAGAGAATGCTAACATGCCAAGCTGGGATCTCCCAGGGCTGCCCCACCAGACACTGCTCTTGGTCAGAGCTGCACCAAGCTCCCAGCACAGAAGGTCACAGCAATCCACACTCAGAGGACACAAAAAATTCACCTATGGGCATGAGCCAAAAGGAAAACAGAGATTTTGCATAAAAGACAGAGAAAGAAGTGAATGTTTTCTTGTGAACAAAGGGAAGGTCTAATCATTCCTGCACCAGTCACTGCATCCCTCACAACAAGGATATTGGCAACTGCTGCCCAGCTGCAACAGAATTCCAGAGGTATTTAAGGTGTTCCAAGTAAAATGACCATTCTGGTGTGGAGTCTCCTCCTCTGGAGAGATTCCAAACCCACCTGGATATGGACCTGGGGTCCTGGGTGACCCTGCTGGAGCAGAGGGGTTGGACAAGATGATCTCCAGAGGTTCTTCCAACCTCTACCATGCTGAGATCCTGTGAAATCAGGACTCTCCAGAGATGGATTTGGAGCAGGCACTCTTAGAGAAGAGGGTCTTGCTTGGTGGTGGGTGTAAGAGGACAGCACAACAGCTGCTGAACCCTGAATCCTTCTTCCAGTGCTCAGAGAGCTGACACTGGGGTACAAAGCGAGGCCCAGTAAAGAAGTCTGGACACTGGAGCAGAAAGCTGCTCAAATTCAGAATTGGTTTCCTAATGTGCATTTATCCTCAAAAGGAAATGAAGTGGCCACAAACATGATCCACTCCTGTGAAGCAGGGACCGTGTTTCTCCTTATTCTCCACTGGACAGACAAAGCTTTTAGCTGACTTCCTAATAACTGATCTAACTCCAGCCACTGGCAGTGATTAATAACGAGCTATTAGTCTAATTGCACATTTGCCACGACCATCAGGAGCAGACGAACCCAGCAATGGAGCTCGGGTTACCAGCAGCAAGGAAGCAAACTCCTGTGGGTTTGTTTGCTGGCAATAAATTAACTGGATATATGGAACTACACAAGAGAAACTCCAGTGCTGGTAACCAGATCCCTCACCCAGCCTTTTTTAAGCCTTAGCAAGATGACTGTGCAATTTGATTTCGGCCTCAGACAGCTCCAAAGCCATGAGAGAAAGGTACCAAGGAAGTTCCAGAACTTGTCCTGAAAGGAAATCACCCATAAAGATGGAGATAGAAAATAGGAAAGAATTAAGCACCTCATTTTTGCCCCCAAAAGAATGGGCCTTAATTGTTTGGACATCTGGCTGCCCTCCTTCCAGGGCTCAGAGGATCATATTGATTATATCCTGGTCTCATCTGGCCACCATTTGATATTATTTATAGGTCTACTCAGCACTGAAATATTAAAACCTTGTGTACAGAGCACAAAAGCAACTTGGGCATGAACATGAGCATAAAACACACACACAGAGCTCTGGGTACTGCAGGTTTTCCCATGTATTGCTCTGCCTGGTGGTAGGAAAATGGGGATGGGAGAAGCAGTTCCTGCTCCCCTCACAACTGGTGGTCCCTCCCAGTCCTCCCAGCCCAGCCCAGTTCACTAAACATCAACAGATATTAACATCTCTGCTTCCCAACCACAGACCCTGAGGCAAACCACTCAGATCTGCTGTGTGGGATTTAACAGAGGTTCCTTCCTTACTCTGCCTCCTTTTCTCTGCCTCCCACCTGATTTTTCAAGCAGAGTAATTAGTGTCTCCCCCAGTCTCCCTGGAAAGATCTCCCTGGAAAGATCCATCCACCATCATGGAGGGGTTTCAAAGCCATGTAGGTGTGGTGCTGAGGGACAAGGTTTAGTGGTGATCTGGCAGTGCTGGGTTCACAGTTGGACTCAATGATCTGAAAGGTCTTTTCCAATCTAAACAATTCTACAATTTAATCCTTTCGTGCCTCTGGATAAGAATTTCCTGGAACATCACTCAGCTTGACAACTAGTGAGCTCACACAGGCTGCTGCAGGATCATCTCCTGCCTCTCTGGATGGCATCTGACACAGCCAAAGATCTTCCCCTTTCCCTCTGAATAGAGCATTGAGCATCTGTGCAGCCCTGGCAGAGCAGCAGGGAGCTGTGATTCAGCAGTGACCAGGGGATCTGCCCCGTTGTCTCACTGACCTGCTGGTGCCAGGGCTTTTCAGCAGGGAGAAACAGACAGGGGGGGTTCGGAGAAGCTGGTGGATCTCTCTGTCTGCCCAAGCTTTGCAAGAAGGCCTTTGAGGCTGTGCTGCTCCCAGCCAGGCAGGGACAGCTCCCTTCCCACCCAGCTCCACGCACGCCTCAGAGCTGAGGGACTGGAGGTGGGCTCAGGAGGATGCTGCCATTAATTTTTCAGAGACAAGACAGAGCTGCCTGTTCTGCTACGAGGGAAAAAGCACGACTGAAAGTCACAAAACAAATCCATCAAAATAACACTCAAGGGGATCCTGAGTTCACCTGAAGCCTGGCTGCAGCTTACAAAACACCCTGGCGTGCTCATTCTGGGGGCTGATGCCCACTTTGCCATGGAGAGCAAGAAACATCTCCCAGCAGATGAAGCACAACGTCCTCCCTTCATGTTGGCAGCACAGCAGGCAGAGGAGCAGCATCACTCTGCACCCAAACCACTGTGTGTGGCAGTGATTAATAACAATTAATAACTCCTCAAACCAGAAGCCAAGGGGCAGGGAGGGGGATCTGGCTCCCACACGATTCCCACAGCATCTTGCTTTCAGCTGAAGAAATGCCCACTCAACAGCTGCCTCCCTGCCAAGCACTGCCCATCCCTACAGCCTGCCCTCCAGGGCCTGGCAGGGCTGAGATTTAAACCCATCATGACATTTCATCAGCACCAGATAAGCAAATAAATAACATTAGGCACGCAAAGAGATGGGTAAGTGCAAGTGAGCTGCCACCACCATCATCTCCGAGCTGCAAAGCTCTCCCAGCAGAATTTGGAATACTCAGGCTGTGTAATCACACTGTCCTATTCACCAGGAACTTCACCTATAAAGACATTTTATGCCTCTTCAGTGGATGCTGAACTTCATTCTCTCCCTCCTTCCTTTTCATTCATTGTAAATGTCAGCTAAATATTGCTCACTCTAAACTAAACTGATGCTGTGGGTTTGGGACAGATCTGTCCTGTGGAAACCAAGAAGCAAAACTGAATTGTGTGCAGACCCCTCCTTATTCTGGAGGGAAAGTCTCAGCTTTGCTTTGGGTTCTCAGGTAATAAATTCCTGTGACTAAAGAGAATTTAAACCTTGCTAAAATTGTCTAATTTAGATTAAGACTCCTTCAAGGTGTTCTGAAAACTGTGCATTTGAATTTTGAAAAAAGTCTCCACTGATAATCCTGCTTGTCTTTTCGAGCGGGGGAAGGGGAAATCCCTCTTGGGGAAAAAACAGAACATTAAAGGAAAGAAACATTCAAAAAAAACCTGTAAAACAAGCCCCACCTTGAAGCAATGGTTGAGTACTGAATAATTACAGCAGGAGAGCCGCGTGGAGATAAACTTGGGCAGCACCCTCTGCACGACAGATAAAGTACAAACAAACCCTCCTAAGAATCTTATCCACTTCCAGCAGAACTATTCTAGTTAACCAGGGACACTATCTGAAAAGCAGCAGCCTATCCCATAATTAACAGCTCCTCCAAAGCTCATGTTTCCAAACCAGCTCCCCCCCTTTCGGGAGCAGAGGCGTGTGGAGCCGTGGAGCTGTGCAGAGGCAGGAGAGGAGGAGGCAGGAGGGGGCAAAGGTTTTGGGAGCAGGAGGAACAGGCTGGTTTTGGTGCAGCCCACCAGTACCTCTGGGTGCAACCCAGTTAGGACCATGAGCATCAACCCAGTATGTGTGAGAAGTGAGTTTAACTGGTAAGAGCTCAGCCAGCTCCTGCCACCAGACATCATTTCTTTGCCATCGTATTCCCCCTCCCAGACTTGGAGCTGCTTTCCCAATAATAAAGGGGTAAAACCAGTGGCCTCCAACCAGTTTGAGAGTTGATTATTGCTATCCCCAGTCTCAGACCAGTGCAACTTGGAGAGAAGTAGATATTCCAGCTTGCTGTCACTGGGGTGACAGGGCAGAGCAGGGTGGCTTGTGGCATCCAGGCCACCAACCAACTCTGGATGTGCTTCATGAGCCAGCTCAACGTTGTGGCAACCAGAAGCAACTCTCACAGCACTTCAACAGCACTTCAGAGCTGAAACAGGCCTCAGAACAGTCCCTGCAGGCCTATGTTCTACAAAATACGAGGGGCTAAAAGCCAAAAGAGCAATTAACACCTTCAAAGAGTCCAAAGTAAGGAAGAGCCTTAAGTGAAATGGTGCAAACCTTTAACAGCCATCGAGAGCGCTGGAGCTCAGGTCAGGAAGCGAAGCCATTAGTCAGCTCAAGGTCCATGAGACAATTACACAGGAAATAATTTCCTTTGTGGAGTCTGGCACGGATGCTGAAAGCAACATCACTCCTCTCACAGGAGGCTACAGAGACCTGGCAGTAAAGTCCACCAGCTTCACCTGATGGTTCTCACACACCTTTTGTCCAGCACCCACAAAGGTCTCAGCACCACCCGCAGCCAGCCTGGCCTTGCTTCATCCCCAAGGTGCAAGATGGTGATGAAGACACCCGAGCCACATCCCTCACACCATCCTGCATTCATGCTCAGGAGAACCAAGCCAGAAACAAGAGCACTGCTCTTCTGCCTGCTCTGCACATTTATTTCCTAAATAGCTTGTTAGGCTTGAGGGCATCAATAAAGTGGCTTGGCCTGGCCTGTCAGCAGAAGCACAAGAGCCCAGCTGGGGTGGGATGGTTTCAAGTAAAGCCAACTGCTCGATTCATGGCAACCTCACACCCCAGCACAACCCACACACATGGGAACTGGCCCAATGCAACAACTGCTGCATCCTTCCTCCATGAGGAACTGTAACATCATCTACAAATCCTATTTCATACAGAGGGAAGGGGAACAGGCAAGGTCTATGCAAAATGGGATTAAAAATGAAAATTAAATCAATAAATGAACAAAATAGATGAGAAGTTCCTGCCTAGAACACATTTAACCCTTATTTATAGTGCATAAACCAGCCCCAGGTGTGGGAAAGAAACATGGGCTGAGGTCAATGGGATGAAGTTCACCAAGGTCAGGCTTGATGGGGCTCTGAGCAGCCTGCCCTAGGTAGAGATGTCCCTACTTGTGTAGGGAGGTTGGACAAGATGAGCTCTGGAGGTCCCTTCCAGCCTGAAACATTCTACGATTCTATGATTCTACGATAAGGCCAAGTGCTGGGTCCTGCCCTTGGGTCACAACAACCCCCTGCAACACTCCCAGCAGTGATCAGGCACCCCGGACACCTTCCTGGAGCAGTCAGGAGACATCTTCACCAGCACCAAGACCCAGCAGAGCCCCCATTCTGCAGCTGCTCAGGGTGACCACCAGCACACCACTCACAACACCACCAGCACTCTCTGCCTGGGAAGATTTAGATCCCAAATTAAGTCGGGCAGCCCGAAGTCTCAATCCCTTGGGCAAAAGGTTTCTCCGCACTGAAAGGTAAATAAATCCAGGGCTGAAAACAACACACCCTATTGAGAATGGCCCAGTGGTGGAGGGGGCAGAAAGCAGATGCTGGGGACCACACAGCTGTGCTCCGGTGGCACTTGGCCTTGCATCAGCTGTGCCAGACGACATCATTGCCACTCACAAAGGAGCACGAAAACTCATCCCCACACCCCTTCTGTGCCAGGGGATGAGGGCTCCCACGATGCCCGCCCGAGGAAAGTGGGTCAGCAGCTGCACCCCACTGAGCCCAGCAACCCAAGGGTTGACGGGACACAATCCAAGAGCCACCGCTTCTGAACGGCCGCGGGATTATCCCTGATCCCAGAAGCAGAGTCTGGATCCGCAGCGATTCCAACTGCGCAGCTCCAGGGATCACGAGCCTGGGAACTCATGGCTCCATTTCCATACACACAGATCCCAAAATAAAGCAGGCGTTGGCAGATCTGTTTGTGGCTGGGTGCGGGGGGTACGAGCCACACGTTGGCAAGAGAACGGAGGAAAGAGAAATCTCAGCAGAAGGCGAGTGCAGCGCTTTGAGATTTGCACACTCTAGTACTCATCACCAACTCCAACCAAGCAGCTCCATCTCTTGCACCAGCCTCAGAATGTCCAAGCATCCCCCAGCTGATTTCCAGGCTGAGTAAAGCCTCTTGGCTATTGTGTCTGGTGCTCAGCTCAGCGTCTTCCCTCTCTGTTATTTAATCAGTAAGGACAGCAAGCATCCACCCCTGTTGCTTGAAAATTGGGTAAACATGAGCTATCTAAGTGTTACCTCTGAAATGTGATCAAACACAAACAGGCTTTTAAAATAAAGCATCATTCCATCTGAATTACTTAATTAAAATGGAGTGACAGCCCCGTGAAAAAACATCAGCCTGAAAGGCTCTTCATAATTCATAAGCAACTTGCTTTTCATCTCCTTTGTGTACTTCTCCCAGCACTGTTTTCTGAGAAGCTGACAGAGGAAGGAATATGGATGGTGATCTCATTAATCGCAGGCACTGCTTGATATAAGGGAGCTGAGAAACTACATCAAGTTTCAAGTTATCTCATCAAGAGGCAAGAAAAACTTCCTTCAGCTTCAAAGACAGACAAATGCCTCTTGGAGCAACAGGAGGGAACTGCAAAAGCTCCACATTTTTCCATGTTATAGTTCAAGTGACTGCTTGGAGACCTGGAACTGTTGACAGCTTTCTCTGGGGGCTGGACACCTTCCATGCAGATGGGAGATGGGTTTGGGCTCACAGCAGGACAGCTTTGAGGCACAGGAGCCTCATCACAGCAAAGGTGGTCACATTGGCTTCATGCACTCCCATTTGGGACCCAAAGATTACTGGGACCGGGCAAAAAACAACTCTCATGCCAGTTAGTGATGTATTATCAAGCCTGGAAAGGACACGGGGAAAGGAGAGGATGGTAACAGGGCAAGGAAGCCCCAAGCAATGAGATGCCACAACTCTGTACAAAGAGCATCAAAAGGGAATAGAAAAGGTGGGTTCAAAGACACAAGAGCTCAGGGAACCACCAGTAAATAGCCCTTACAAATCTAACCCAGAGCTCTGCACGCTAACTGCTGGGGGCCACCAGCTGGCAAAGGTCTCCAGGGCACGCTCATGGCTAGAGAAAAGCCAAGGGATGCTCACGTGCTGACATGTTCCTCAGTGCTGCTAAGAATTAAACTAACAGAATTTGCCATCCCAAATCAGCTTAGGTGCAGTTCAGCAGCTGCCTCCAAGCTGGGTGGCAATTAGGAGACCAGATTATCCGACACACAACTCCAGGCCATGGCCCGAGCTCCAGGAGTAGCTGGACACCAGAGATGGGAAGTGGCTTTATCTGCACGTCTCTTCTCTGCCCAGATAAAGGGCACCACAAATGTGGCCTCTTCCAGGAACAGGGAATCACCTGAGAGGACACACACAAGAGTTTCGCAACCCTAAATCTTGCATCAATTGCTAGTGACAGAATTACCAAACACCTCGTTGTTCCCATCTTCCCAGCAAGGGGGACAGAGCTGGAAAGGCTTGTTGGGAAGCAGGCTGGGGACTAAGCAGAGTGGAAGCCAGGCTCCCACAGCCACCCCAACCTGTGTGCCCCCAGCTATGCTGCTCCCCTTCGGGCAGGGCTCTCTGGAGCAGCCCTTGAGGAGAGAAATCTGAAGAAGCTCCTGAGGAACACTCCAGGGACTCAAGGGCAGCCAGACTCCACCTTCACTTCACCTGAGACCTCCAAGTCAACCTGCAGCGTTGACCACCACTATCAGCATCTTCCTCCTCTGTCTTTTACCCCTTCTTACCTTTCTTTTTCACTTTTTGTCCAGCTTATCTGACTATGATGCAAAGATCAGGCGGTCTCTAAGTCCACCAGCTTTAGCTAGATTAAAGCTCTGATCTAAGCCAGGCTTACACAGCAGCAAAAAAGGAAGCACCAGTAGTTGTAAAGCTTGGCCTGTCTGTTCAGCAGGCTCTTTGTGAAGAGAAGGATGAGAAGCCTCTTTGGCAGGGATTTACCAGGCTACCTTCGGATTTCTTCCCAACCCCCTGCTAGAGTATCTCACAGTGCATTTCACAGAGCCAAGAGATGCTCTACGAGTGGATAAATTCTTCCTCCCTCAAAATCCTGCTTGCTCGGGAAGCCTTTAAGCAGTTGAACGTGCAGAGCGGATCAAAGAGAAGGCAGGAGATCTTATTTACCAGCTAATTCTCTTTGACTCTTCCCATCCCAGGCTCAGCCCAACCTGCTGGAAATCAGAGCATCTTCCCTGGTGCTGCAGGTTTTGAGGCGGGCTCACCAGCACCCAGGTTTGTACCAGTCATTATTCCATGAAAATGATGGAATTCTGGTTTTTCCCCTGTGCCACACGCTGGGATGGGGCAGGGAAGGAAACACAGGTCAGTGTGTTCTTAGTATGTTACCTTGTGCCTGTATGGGGAGGGGGAGAAGAGGAAAGAAACACTCCTGAGAATGATGCTGGAATCTGAATGAACTCAGACAGTTGAGAGTGTTCTGCCCTGTCACAAGTCTCCATCAGCTGGTAAATCACACTGTGAGGAGGAAGAAATTGCTTTCCTGAGAGATTGTGCTGCCTGAAGAAAGACAAACAGACATCCATCCCCTCTACCTGACAGCTGCCACACTCCTCTCTGTCGCTCAGGGGGAACAATTACAGAGGATGTTCCCATGAAAAGCACTCGAGGAAGGTCCCTTTCCACAGCAGTCGGTGGTAAGAGGAGCCTGGCCGGGCTCATCTGGTCTGTGAACACTTGCAATCTACCACCTATTAGGGTGGGCAGCAGTTTCTCGTGGTTATCACAATTTCCTTCATTAATATCTGGTCGGAAGCAAAGTGACAGGGCTTATT
Source organism: Brachypteracias leptosomus (assembly GCA_013401335.1). NCBI lineage: Eukaryota > Metazoa > Chordata > Aves > Coraciiformes > Brachypteraciidae > Brachypteracias > Brachypteracias leptosomus. Next base: position 17,818 of record VYZX01027797.1, on the reverse strand, counting down.
TCATGCTGCACTGGGTACCACAACACATGCCAGGGCAGGGAAAGGCTGATGGATAGAGGATCACCCCCATTTCCCTGAGCACGGCCAGTCTGGGAGGACACTGAGCACTGTCACACCCTTCCTGGGTTCCCAGGCAGAGCTCTGTTAAGAGCTGAGAAATACCCCAAAACTCTCTCTTGATTAACCAGACAAACTAAACACCCTCAAACAAACAGGAGGGTGAAAATGCTCCTGCTGGCTGAGGAGAGAAGGTGGAGCTGAGCTCCCAGACAGGCACTCACCCCACCCAGCAAGCGTGCGGCGTGCTCTGCGAGGAGCCAGCTGAAGGTGCTCCCAGCAGGTTAGCGACAGCCACTCCCTGCGAGCAGCTCTGCTCCTCATCTTCCCACCAGCTCTGCTCTCCACCACTGTCTCCATTTTACAACCAACTGCTCTGCAGCACAGCCGGGTGCTGTAGGACCCAGCAGAGAGGGACTGCCCATGTGAGAACCAAAGCTCTGCTCATCTTCCCTTCCCCGCAGGCTTCTGTAGCGGCACACGTACAGCAGCATCCATTTGGTGCACCAGAGCCAGGGGCTAGAGAAACGTCTGGAACTGGGTGGGAATATGGGATCAAACACAAGCCCTGAGCCATCTGCAGAGTGCACACACCAGCAGCATGCTCTGCATTGAAGAATTTAACTTAAATGTTCTGCATTTAAGTGCAAAAATCAGAGGCCACTGCAAGAGAACCCCCTGCAGCACTCAGCCACCTTCCTGCCAGCCCCATGAGTTTTTTCTCTCCTTGCCACCTCTGCTGCAGTGCACAGAGCCAGGGCCTCCAGGGACACAGGAGCAGGATTAAACCTTGCTGTGCTGGGAAGGGCCACATCCTGCACTCCCCAGGAGCTGCTCCAGCCAGCTGGCCTCAGCACAAGCAGTGACCAGGCTGCAGAGCAGCTCCTTCCCCTACCTCTTGGTCCAAAGGCAGATGTGTTTGGGGCTGAGCTCAAAGGATGCTGACACTGAGAAGACATCAGTGTGCAACCAGATGTCCCATAAATTAAGAGAACTTATGAGGAAGGAGACTTCAGTTATACCTGTAAATGGACTTGAAGACTTGGGTACTTGGCATCACCTTCCACCTTAACCCAGCCAGTAACACGTGTGCACATGGTGCAGCACCACAGGAAGGGCTCAAAATCTGTGGTGAAAAGAGGAGATACGTTGGCCTGAGAGCAGCAACGTTTTGATGGTGGAAAGATCCAAAGCACAAGGTCCCTACCTCAAAACTGGGCAGAGCAAAGCTGCAGCTCCACAAGCCAGGCTCAGATCACACTGCTCGCTCCTCATTCCTTCACCTCACTGGGAGGTGATTCAAGGCACTGAACCAGCAGCCACCAAAGCCCTCCCAGGCAGAAGCTGTGTGTGACAGCAGTGCTGTGGCTCATCTCACCCCAGCTTTGGAGCACCAATGCAGCAGAGGGGAAAGTGTGGGAGGCCAGCACCGTGCCAGCACCAGCTGCACCCTGAGCCCCTCCAGGTTTTGCCTCCGGCTTGAAAAAGACACTGTCAAGACACAAGGTAGGTGCTTATTGCTTACTTTGATCTCAGCTGCTCCTCTTTCTTTGATTTCACAGCGCTGACAACATGTGCTGCACCCTGACAGAAGTTCTGTGAATATTCAATGCTGCCACAGTAATGAAGATATTAAATATAGAATATTCTTCCTGCCACAGCTCCAGCTTACAAACGTGACTGATCCCAGCCAAGGTGGATGTGACAGAGCCAGGGAAGTGCTGTGGGCACTAACATTGCAGGAGAGGCCAGGAAAACATTCGAGGTATCTTCTTGCACAGGGCCTTCATTTCTTAAGTTATTTTGAGCTGTTTCAACACATGGATAGAAATGAAACCGATGACAACAGCACCATCTGCTCCAGCTACTGCCACACACCACGGCTGGCATCGCTCTTCCAGGCACAGAAAGCCCATCCCAGGGAAGCAGCCAAGTCAGGTGAGTTTGCCCAGGGAGCACTGGGTTGCTTCTAGGGGATCCAAGCCTGCAGAGCTCCTGGCTGCAAAGGTGATCGATGCAGAAGTGTGGTAGAGCAGAGAGGCTTCCACTGCTGCCCCAAGAGCAAGGAGGGAAGGGACAGGGTGTGAAGGCAGCTGGGTTGAGCAGTGATGCTCACTGCCCTCAGCACTGGTGGGAAGCCCAGGGCAAGCATCTCAGACATGCACATGAAGGACCAGGAGTTACCAGTTTGCCTGGAAAACCACAGGAACAGGAACCTTCAGAAAACGTGCAGATGTGGCACGTCAAGACATGGTCTAGGGATCAGGGAGATGTTGGACTTGATGATCCTAGAGGTCCTTTCCAACCTTTCTATGATAACATGGGTTTCTACACGCTCCTGTGACAAACCATCACCACAGAGTTCATCCACAGTGCTTGTTTCACCAAGCCACCAATACCCAAACTGGTCACCAAACACCCTTTGGCCCTATAGTGTCCAGTTCCAGCACCCCAAAGATGACTGATGGCACTGGAATGCAGCAGGGTGCCTTGTCAGGACAGTCTCTATAAATACAGGGGAAGGAAAGAATCTCAGCACACTGGTCCCTTACCCTAGAAAGGAACAAACATGTCAGATCTCACAAGCTTTTGGGACTTTAGCAGGACTTCTCCTCACCTCAGCAGTTACTATGCCCCAAGACAGGGCTCAGCGAAGATGATTTTAGCTTCTCTACCAGCTTTTCTGCATTATTTTTGCTTTTCATGACTAAAAGACACTCCAAATGAGGTCAAAAGCCAGAGTGTATTTCCTGAGAGTCTTTTTTTTTTTTTTAAGGCCAAAAGACACAAACAATAGGACATTCATCAAGCATTTCTGCTGTGCTTCCATCTCCCTTGTCATGCTATTGCATAACAGCAGAAAAACACTTTTCCCTCAAAACGTTCAACCAGTATATATTAAAAACTAAAAGCAGCTTTTTAAAGTTAAAATCTGTATCAGAAGGGGCAGCTAGAAGATAAATGCAAGAAAAAATCCTAATCTAGAGGAGCTCAAGAGTTTCGTTCAGCAAGGGAGAGATGCAGTGGGAGATGGAGCATCCCCTGATACCCAGCACAAGTCAGCCAGAGCTCTTCTAGAACAAAAACCCAACAGAAGCTGCACTTGTACCTTTATTTTTCCCAACGAGGCAGCACAGTTTGAATCATGCTGAGGCACGAGACCAACAAGGGTTTTCAAGGACGGATGAACAGCAAATAAAACCCTTTATGCTTGAAACACTTCCCTCCTGAGCACTCGGTTGCCTCTCTCCAGCTGGTCTTGGCCCAGTTTGGGCCACTGGGGAGTACAATCAGGTAGCAATCTATCCTGCCTTGATCCCAGTTTTATCGAGCCGATGAGCAGATTTGCAACAAAAGCAGATGCAGGCAGCCTGAACAGTGACAATCCACGGGGGAACCCAGCCCATAAATCCAGCCAAAGAGTTGTAAAACCATTAGGTCCCCTCCCAACCCAAATTCTAAAGGAGGAGCGAATTTTAAAAAATAAATAAATCAGAATCCATGTGCTTTTCATCTTTCCCAGGAATTAGCTGGAAGCCCAGCTAGTGCCAGTCTTCCTTTTCTACAGGGGTGAAGAGTGGAAATCGCCCAAATTTAAGCCTGCCCCAAGTCTAGGAATTCTGGCTCAATCTCCCCCAGCCTATTTGTTAAAAATAAATGAGGTGCAACCAGGCTCCTCGGAGATTTTCTCCCCTTTCAGCTCTAAATGCAGCTCTGCTGTCACACGGATGATATGTATAAAAGGACAGCCTTACTTCTTGCTTAAAATAATATTGCTCGTGGTCTCAGGTTACGAGGGATCCATTCATGTTTGGTAAGGTCACAGGCTCCCTCTAAATCACTAATACAAAGGCTGGAAGGTGCAGGGCTGCTGCTATTCCAGCAGTGCTTCGTTTTATTGCAGTGTATGAACACACAGACTATTTGAAGAGGCTCTGACCACACCTAGAGCCACGGTGCTTTGTCATTCCTTATCGAGGCAGGCACAGAGCATCTGGGAGATGTTGGCTCCTGCTTGCACAGCGAGATGAGGGAGCAGCCAAGCAAACCCCAAACCCCACTGCAGCCCTGCAGCTCTACCCATTTGCAGCATTTAGGGTATTTCTCTTTCCACAGACCACAGGACATTAGGGTCTAGTGATCCTTGCACGTCAATCTCCCTTCAGCATCACCCAGGTACACCCAGCTCCCTCTTGCTAATGAGGACCTTCTAATATCTCACCCAGGCCATTGCAAGCTGCTTTGGTAAGGGGCTTTCCACCTGCCCACGGACACTGCTACAACCACAGTACAGGATTCTGCCATTCAAGAACTTGAGCACCAAGAGCCCCTTGAATGTTGATGGAGCAAAACAACTCATTGAGCCAAAAACCCCCTCCCTAAGGGGAGTACCTGAGTGACAGTAACTAATGGAACACGCTCTGGAGCTGAGCGTGGACCTGAGACAGCCGTGACAATAAACCCCATGATTAGGCACAATAAAAGCAGGGACATATTTGAGAGATTAAGCATTAATAAGTGCCTTCACATTAAACAGTATTCATGACTCTCTTCCCCTCTCGCCTGGAGGAACCCGGAGGAAGGGAGGAGCTGGCAAAGTAATTCAGCTAACATTCAATTAGGGGAAAGGCAAAACTCATGCAGAGGAGGCTGCAGAACCATAAAATAAGGATGCAGTGATGACAGCTCAGAAGTGCTGCAGAGGAGAGGTTCCCAGTGCTGGAAGCCCAGTACATCCTGCAGGGAGCTGGGCCCCATCTTGCTCCCAGCAAGACCAGTTGCTGAGCTCTTGCCCAAGGCAAGGGCCTGGCAAGCACCGGCTGCCTTGGCAAAGAGGCTTCCAGGAGAACATGGGTCTGGGTCTGCCAGGCAAGGTTTAAAATGGACGGGAAAGAGGATAGGAACAGGAAAGACTGATGAGAGAGGAAAGGAGAGTGGACAGCATGCCCATGTGTGCACACAGTCCTTGGGTTGGCAGGTACCCCAGATGCACCCACTGCTCAGGATGAGACAAAACCAGGGAGCATCACAACAGGACCCTTTCCCCAGGTCACAGTTGTCCTTTTCAGACTGCCCACCCACCACTGCAATCCCAAGTTTCCTCTTCACAAGCAGGAGTCACTCCCTTTGTCACAGGACAGGTCCAACACCCTCCTTTTAGTCCCACCCTTTCTGCATCTCCTCTCTTGCTCGCTGACGAGCAGCGACCACAAGCAGCACCACAGCTCGAGCAGCAGATCTTCACCTGGACTTCCTATCTGCTTTCCTTTTTGCACCCAACAGCAACATTCATTACTACTTCTTATACATGCCTGCCAGGCTCTCCATTACTACAGCAGATGCCAAGGGAAAAACATGCAGTTTTCTGTCCAATTTGGAGATGTCCATAGTTAAAAGTTACTTCTACAAAGCCCTGCAGCTAGCTCCTGGGCAGCGCCGTTTGTCAGGCTGATGAGGCAGGAGGTAAAACCACATATAAAGCAGCAACTTCAGAGGGCAGAAGTTGCTTAGGGTAAAATCTGCCCTTGAATTCAAAGTAAATGGGAGCTGAAAGTGAACCACAAAAGGCAATTCTGGCTTTGGATTCCATCCCAGCGCTGGGCTCACTAACACCTGATGTCTGACACCACAAGCTACAGCTACCAGCAGAGAGCACGTGAAGCTCTGCTTTGTAACCCAACCACAGGCCAGCTTCATCCCAGCTCTCAAACCACAGAAGTAATTCAGTCCCAGCACCTCTTACCCCATCACACCCAGGATCTGCAGTGGGAGGGTAATAAAACACTCAGCGCCTGCCTGGAGCCAGTCAGCACTAGGAGAGGAACACGAGCCACTGTGACATCTCCTTGGTTTCCTTTTCCTCTGATCATACCAAAGTGAAGTCCACTTTCAGGTTAAAATTGCATTTTTATCCAGAGGCTCCTCTTGCCAGCCCACACTGCCACGTAACTCTGACAGCTCACAGAAGGCTACAGCCACAAACCAACCTCTGGGAAGCTCATCCCACTGGATTATCCCTTCTCTTGGGAAAGGCTCTTCCAGCACATTCCTTCTGTCATTCCTCAAACTAACCACACAAGGAACACGCTCACCTTGAGCCCTGCAAACCAGGACAGGGACATTTTATCACCTAGAAGCTCAGCGCAAGCAAATTTTCAGCCTGGACAAGTATCTTTGACATTATCATGCTGCTGACACCACTCCAAAGCCTCCTGCTGCTCCTGCACCTCCAGTCACCGAGGTCCAGCAGCCCCTGCCCTGGGCAGGGACCCATGGAGAAGACAATATGCACATATCCCCTCAGTCAGCTTCACTCCATCTCTTTAGCTCCCTACTTGCCCTCCTTCCACTCACATCTTGCTGCATGGTGAGAGCTCACATGGTCCCTGCGCTCAGCACCCACCATCCTCTTCACTCTCTGACACAGACTCATGGCTACATGAGGCCACAGCAGCAGCCAAGACAAACATCACTGGCCCATCACTTTGCCTCTCATCTTGACTGTGACAGATCTGCTCTGCCCTCAGCTCAACCAAGAACTTGCACAGCTGGCCAGATGTGCTCCCTGCACCAGAAAGCTCACGTGAAGTGACACTGGAGAGAAAGGAGCAGAGCTGCTTGTGAGCAAGACACACACACACACCTTCATGGTGGGTCCAAGCCAACACATCCAGGATCTAAGCCAAGCTTTGATCAAAGAAAAGATGGAATGGTTTTTAGGCAAGGAAGAAATTCACTGCTCTGAACACCCCTCTACTTCTCCAGTCTTCAAAAGGACACCCCAGTGAACTCTTCTTTCCAATGCCTGGAAGACTGTTTATTTATCTCAAAAACAGAGAGGCCAACACAAACCTGCACGTTGCTGAGCTGGACACTTTCAAGGATCATGGGAGAAGCTTCTTTAAATTTTTGGAGCCATTTACAAGCACTTGAAAGAATTCCATTCTGCAGCAAGTGACTTGACACACTGATGAAATCCATCTGAAATTACATCAGGCACTTCCAGGCAGACAGCCTGGGCCGGGAGCTGCTGGGGAGCCACAAAGTGAAATGCTGACAAGTGGCAGAAAGCCCAGCACCTCTGTGCCCCCGGGTGCTCAAAGTCACCCACACACTATTGAAACCCATCAACACAAGCAGTGTCATCACCTCTCCTCTAATTGCTGAAGCTTCTCCATGAACAACAGAGTTTAATACAGGCATTTTTCCTACGGGCTTGTATAATAAGCACCTCATCCTGCAACAACCCTCATCAGCCTCCCCTTCAGAGCATCATCACAGCAAAGCCACAGCTCCTTGGAGCAACATACACTGACCACCTAAAGAATCACAGAATGGTTTGGGTTGGAAGGGAACTCAAAAGACCACCTAGTTTCAACCCCCCTGCCACGGCAGGGACACCTCCCACTAGACCAGGTTGCTCCAAGCCCCATCCAACACCTCCAGGGATATTCAAGAGGACAGCCCAGGGACAATCCACCTGCCTTCCCAGGCCACAGATGCTGTGACCCCACTGAGGGAGGGCACAGAGGCAAAGATAGACAGACAGTGATACCAGATCTGCTCTGGGAAGAGAGGTCAGGGCAGGTACAGAGGGGAGAAGGTAACGATGGAAATAATTAGCCCAACTGCAGGGATAATCCTTTTAGCTTAACAGAAGGTATCCCCTGGTGCTCCCTTTCCTTGGATATTTAAAGAAAAGACACTGAAAGCAGGAGCCACGCCACGTGCCATGACTGCCTTCACTAATCAGAGTGCTTGGAAGGGAAAGGGAGGAACCAGTGGACTGATTTCTGAGGAGCACGAAGGGCTCCTTAGACTTGCAAAGAAAATCCACTCCAGTCTACAGGCACAGCTACACCTCCTCCAGACTCAGTGTAAACTGCATATGCTCTCCACAGGCACTCCAAAAAGCAGCCTACAACCATCAGATCTCAGTGTGAAACAAAGCTCCAGCTCACAGATGGAGGAGATCCACCCTGCTGCAAGAAGGGATCTGGAGATTTGTTCAGTCCCTTACAGCAGACCTGTGCCCACCTTAAAATCCACACAAGGGGTTGCCTAAAGGGCCACAACTCTCTGCTCTACCCACCACACCCTGGGGTGCTCTGCACAGACATCTCAGGATTGAGGGGTGCCCACATACACAGCCAGGTAGGAGCAATGCTGCATGAGCAGGGGCTCTCCACTTGTGCAGCTCCAAGGTGGAGCTTTGACCCAAGCTGAGGGCTGCACCTCTGGCACTGCTGGTGCTCTGCAAGGCACTGCCTGGGCTCCCTGCCACCAGGCAGCCCCCTCAGCTCTGCCCAGGATCACTCACCCAAATTCTCTTCCCAGGACTTGTCTGACATGAGTGGGAACATCTCAGGATTAGCAACCCAGCTCAAATTACCTCTGCAATTATCTCCTTCCTTTTCTGTCTCCATAGGTAGGCAGAACCCTGTTGACAAACCGTGTCCTGCAGCACTGCCTACTTTATTCTGGAGTCTAAACACCACAGCTAAGCAAGCAAAGCTCCCGAGGTAGAAAGCAGACATTACACTGGATGGGCAGAAAAACCTAGAAAGCCAGCCCAGCTCTGCCTGCAGTCCTACTGTGAGATCCCCTGAGAGCTGGGGCTTCTCTGAACAGCCAAGATGCTGAGTCTGGGGTTCCTCCTCCACTGGGCAGACACACAAGGGAAACAATCCTCTTGGATTTTAACAGTCTCGGCTGTTTTCATGCAGCTGGAAGGGCACATTTTGCTTTGGCAAGAAAAGGGCTCATGGTGCTTTTTCAGAGACTACCCAGGTCTGCAGATCTCAGAACAAGCTGCACACCCCAAGAGCAGGACACACGACCATGTTGTTCAGGGGCTGGTTGCTTTACCTGCCTGCAGAGCCACCACCCTCCTAAACCTGTGCCAGGCTCCAGCAGCTCCAGAGACAGCCCTGACACACCACACGCTCTCAGCATCACCCACATGAAGGACCCACAAGTCTGTCAAGTCCAGGGCACTTCACTACGAGGTTCCAAATCTCACAGTCCAGCCCCAAACCTACATACACCCTAGGAAGCAACAATCCATCCTAGCAGCCAACTACCTCATCAACCAGCAGCCTGAGCAAACTGGGAAATACTGGGAGCTGGGTGGAAGCCAGAGCCCTGGTTCTTTCTTGACTAATCCATCAAGTGTCAGAGCATGGCTACAGCTAAATTAGCAGCACCCCTTCAAAAGGCACCGAGACAACAACCCAACCTCATCAGCACCCCGGGCTGGCCAAAGAGGCTTATTCTGCTCCAGACAAACTCAAATCTGCAGCTTTCTTCCAGCTTTTGAATAACATTCCTGTTGGGGAAAAAAGGGACCGGCCACCCTCAGCACTTCCCCTCAGACGTTGCTTCATGATCCCATTTGCAACGCTTTGCAAACCAAAAGGGATTTGTCTGAAAGGCTGGACACGGACACACCCCAGCATCAGCATCCCCAGCAGCAATGGGGAACACCCAGACAGACACACAGACACTCAGACAGGCAGAGCTGTTACAGTCGTGCTCTGTACATGTCAGGACAATTTGCTACTCCCATGCTGATGACCACAGGCACCATCTCAAAAGCATTTTCAACGTGGCTTTCACGGAATGACAGAATGGTCGGGGTTGGAAGGGACCTCTGGAGATCATCTAATCCAACCTCCCAACCATTTCCAAGAGCCCCATGATGCTGCAACGCCCAACTTCTAAATGAGGAGATAAATGTCATCACAGAGCAGTTTGCTGTTACTACACCTCCCACCTAAACCCCAGCAAATAGACAAGGAGTGAGGTGATATCCAAACACTTCCAAACCCCACTGCTGGCAAAGCCCTGAAAAAGGACAATGATGCAACACAGATCCACAAGCACACCATGAAGAACGTGGTTCTTCCAAATGAAGCAGAGGAAGAAGGCAGAAGATTCAGACACCCACCACGCTACAAGTGTCCCAAGATACTCCAGGCTCAGCCCCAACGTGGAAAGAGCAGCTGCAGTGTCACATTTCCCTCATTTTTATCCCATGAGGGCTGCTCTCCTGGCCAGGGGAGCAGCCTTCTCCATGGCTTTCAGGAAGGAAATGAGAAAGCTGCAGCCATCCTTGTTCAGGAGAGATAAATAAGTTTATTTGGTCCTGCTGAAACTGTGGTTTCTTAGGCACAGAGGGAATGGGGCAGTCTGAATGAAATGCCTTGGGAGGAAGAGGCTGGAAGAAGAAGGCAACACCGAGGAGATACGGAGGAAATGATGCAGGGTGAGGAAGACTAAATTAGAAGTCTGACCCATAACACCTAACATAGTACTTGAAAAGGGCAAGTAGTGAGGGAGGAGAGACACAAACCCGAAGGGACCTCTGTTGTCACCTGCATCTTGTCACCTGAAGGGACCAGACCCATCTCCTCTCCACAGGAGCTCCCCACAGGGCACACAGAGGTCCTGGCACTTCTGTCCTCATCTCAGCTAAGCCCAGCTGATGAAGGATCAATGTCCATATCTTATCTGTGATGCCACCTGCCCCTTCCAGAGCAGCTCACAGCCTTGCTCCCCGAGGCAGAGACCACAAGGGCTTGATGTCAGATGGGACCTTGGCAACAAGTTCACAAGAAAGCTACAGATTGGCAGTGCAGGTCCTCATTTAGAGAAACAGAATCTTCAGTTCAAGGCTTCCAACAATGACACCCATGCTCCACACTTTCACTTATTAAAGCAGGCAGAGCTACTTTAGTTCCAGCTTCTCAAGGGTCAACTTCTGGCCACCTTGCTGTGCAAGATGAAGAGGTATTTAAAAGTCATGGAGATGTGGTACTGAGGGACATGGTTTAGTGGTGACCTGGCAGTACTGGGTTAATGGCTGGACTTGATGATCTTAAAGGTCTTTTCCAACCAAAACGACTCTATGATTCTACAAAGATAGAGCCACAGCACTCAACACCTCTATGCACGCACTAATGGCCTAATAACCTTTTAAACCAAACAGAGCTCACCAGGTGTTTCATTTTAAGCTTTGTGTGCTCAAGGTTCAACTGTTCCCAGGTGCTCTCATGCTGCAATCAAGCCTTAGAGAGGGTGGAGACCCAAGAACCCAACCTGGGGGTCAGATATCACATTTCCCCAGAGCACGAGAGCTGGGTGCCAGAAAACAACCCCCTAATTCCAAAGCCCTAAACACAAACTTCCACTTCCAAGGGCATTCAGCAGCATGAGGTACCTCTGCTCACACTAGAGGGTAGCACAAGGAAGCTCAATGCAGCCACACACCTCCTCCCAAACACCATTCCTCTATCTAGAGCAAGAATGAGACAATTGCACTTGGTATATTCATCAGGTATGAATTACCTGCCTGGAGAACCTCTATGCACCACAGGTAAGTCAGGCAGCACCTTGCTTTTCTCCTTCAATTGCACACCTTGGGGTAAAACCCGAGCATTTTGCTTATCAAGAGGGAACAAAGTGTAACTGGGTTAGACCACTCATTTCTAGAGAGAATGAAATTTTAATTCTCTCAAGAGCAGCCTGTAAACGCCCAACTGAGACCTGTTTGGATCGATCACCTTGAGAGAAAAAAAAAATTAAAAGGAATATTGAACAGCACAAGGAAAACCATTAAACACTGCAGATCTGAGGGACTGGCAGCAAAGGCAAAACCCTTTCACTGGATGTATGAGGGCAGCCATTGCTCGACAGAACAAATTAATGATTCTCGGTAGTGAATTTTGTTCCACTCATTGAGACACACGTTAGGAATCTGTCCAGATCCACACAGATAAACGCAGAGCAGCTCAGGAACAGGCTGCATACAAATTGCTGAAGTGACAGCTCTTAGCTCATCTCAGCCACTCGTTCCAACCAGCCTGTTCCTAAGCAAGCCCAGCCTCTCGCTGCAAATGGAGCTGCACCTCGCGTGGTGGTACCACCAGCAAATGGAAGGAGAAACTCCCTTTAAAGTGATGGTTGCTGCTCTCTGCGAGTGAACAACAGGGTTGGGTTTGTAGGTGTTAGAAAAAAAGGAAAAATCATCTTTCCTAACCGAATCCTCCCATGTGGTGACACGGCAGACAGGGATGCAGGCAGAAATCTCCATCCCTCACCTGAAAGGAGCTGTTTCTACTCCTTGTGGGTTTAATTGCTGGGAGCCAGGAGGGCAGGTGGAACACCCAGCGTGCCTGGAAACACCTGGCAAGAAAACTTCCATTATCACACCTGTGAAGTTCAACTTAAAACAAAGAAATACCCAGCAGCTAAAGGGGAAAAAAGGCAACTCCCAAAAAGGGGGCCAGCCCCACGCCCCGCCTGGTGCGGGTTTAGGACAAGGAAGAACAGGCAGCATGGGAAGAGACTGATGAAAGGGGTACAGGGGCTATTTCAGCATGACATGAGGACACCAGTGAGGTGCAAGGCACATCCAAGGACCACCAACACCACCAGTTACACCAAGCAGCACCACCCAACCCCAAACCCACAGGGCTTGGCACCAGCATCCCCAGCCCGGCTGGAAAACACCCAGGATTTGACAGCACCAGAACCCACCTTGGGCATTATTACCATTAAACACTGAAATCCCTTGGCCGGGCATCTGGGGATGCAACAAAGCAACTCCTGGGCACCGTGACCTCAATAAACGCCTGCAACCCCCCAAAATTTCAGCTTGGGCGTGGACAGCTCCGTTTTCTGAAAGGCCTTTTCCTCACGGTTTTCCCATCATCGATTAATTTCTCCTTTTTTAATCCCAGCTCCCCCCACCCCTCCCCAGCCTCTCCCCGACATGCAGAAGATGGCACCGGGGCGGGAAGGCGCTGCCCACCCCTCCTGCCGCAGCCCCGCCGGCACAACCCCCGGCCCCACCTGCCGCAGGGAAAGGGGGGAAAGATAAAAAAAAAACCACAAAACGGCCAAAAAAGGGGGGGAAACCCCCTCAAACCCCGCTCCCCCCCCCTCCCTCGCTCCGTCCCCGCCGCCGCGCACCTGCAGCCGGGGCGGCCGCGCTGCCGCAGAGCCCCGGGCGGGCCGGCCCCGGGGGTGACACGCCCCTCGGCGGCGATTTTGGGGTTGAACGNGGTGCGCGCATGCGCGGCGCGAGGGAGGGGTCGCCGCGGCCGCCGCCGCCTTTTGTCTGCGGGCAAACGGGAGCGCGCGCGTCGGCCCCGCCCAGCAGGGGGCGCTCGCGCGCTGCCCCCCGCCTCAACCGCCCCCTCACCGCCCCGGCGCCATCTTGTGCTGGGCGCTGAGGGGATGGGAGGCCTGGTGGGCAACAAGTTCATGACCAGCAGGTCGAGGGAGTTTCTCCTCCCCCTCTATTCTGCCCTGGTAAGGCCACATCTGGAATATCGCGGGCAATTCTGGGCTCCCCAGTTCGAGGGTGACAGGGAACTACTGGAGAGAGGCTGTCAGAGGGCTACAAGGGTGATTAAGGGACTGGAACATTACTTATGAGGAAAGACTGAGATCCCTGGGGCTGTTTAGCCTGGGGAAGAGAAGGCTGAAAGGGGATCTGAGGCACTGGGGAGCATTGGGGTTCCCCCACCACCCAATAAAGGCCGGCCTGAAGCACTGGAAAATGGAGGGAAAGGCTGAAGAGACAAGTCATGCTCCCTAAAGATCCCTCTCCACCTTGCCTGTTTCATCTGGAGGAGCAGTGAGATGCTCTGGCTCTGCTCAGGAACATCATGGACACAGTGGAGATCCCTCAATGGAATTACTGCTGTGCATTGTAGGGTTACTATCCCTGGTAATGGGATTGAGTGGAGAAACTGCAGGAGGGATGTTCTGTCACCCAGGCTCCAGGTTTCACATTTTCCTGAGAACATTCAGGTGCTAATCAAGGGCAAGTGTCCAGGCTTCTGGCAGAAGGTTGTGAAGGGGAAAGCTCAATAAGGATAAAGGGAAACGTGGAGTGCAGCACCAGAGGGTGTTAAAAACAAACTGGGTTGGGAATGGTCCATCTTGGCTTGGAATAAAGGTCTCAAGGTGTCTTGTAGCCCTGTGGAGAGTCAAAGCCCTTCACTTACTAGAGTATCGATAACTGCAGAAGTACAAAGTAATAGGGGGAAAAAATTTTGGATTTATGAACTTGCAACACCATGAAGTAGGTTTTTTTCAGCTCAATGAAACAGGTGAGGCATCTAAAACCAGTGGAATGGCTCCTTTCTGCCCATTTTTAAACTGGCTAGAAAGTACCCACTATAAATTACCTGGAGAATTTTCCAGGGTAGACATCTCAAAAAAAACACCACTTTGGGAATGGGAAAATAAATACTACAGTGCTACAAGGGGATCCATCCTTGTGAGACAAGGAACCAGCAGAATTTGAATTTGGATGCAAGCATCTAGAGGCCAATTCTGGAACAGCAGCTCTTCCTACAGGCAGTCCAGATGTACCAGGAACACCACATCCACTGCAATGAGCTGAGCATCCTCCAACAGGACTACTTCATCTAGAGAGGACAAAACCAGAAGGGACTCCAGGCATCATGTTTTAAACACAACATGCTCAGGATGATGATACCTGGCTCTTTGTGAAGCCATCTCAAAGCTCAGCTTTGCCTGCCTCAGCTCACCAAGCACCTTTTGGATCCAAGGAACCATGAGCTGGGATGCATCATTAGCCAGTCCCAGCCTCTTTTACCACATTCTGGCCATTTAGAAGATCTGCTGGCAAAGGCTGTAGAAGGTAGGATGTGGTTTCTCAACTCTCACCTGCAGTAGAGCTGCCCTGCAGAGCTGTGTGAGGAATTCTGGGTTGCAGTGGTTTTAAGTCCCCAGGGCCTCGTCTGCCCACAAGCTGCTTCATTTCAGTCACTTAGCTCAGATTAAGGGTGGCTTTTGCAAAACCATAATGATCCTGGCTGGAATAAATAGGTTCTGCAGTAGCTTAATTCCATCACAGCACGACTCAGATCCTGTTTGCAACCTGGCCCTTAAAGTTCACCTAAAAAACCCCCCAAAAAAACGAGTTAATCCCTTTCAGGATGATTTCCAGCAAGGAGACAGGATCGATCTCTCTGAAACAATTCCATGAAGCTCTTGCAAGCTGTCAGACCACGGGGTGTCCCCTCCCTCAGCCAGGCAGCCCCAGGCAGCCCCAGCTCCCAGCCCTGCTGCCCAGGGCACAGCCAGTAATGCGGCTGTGGCACCGGCCCAGCAGCCACTTGTGTTTCGTAAGCTCCCCACGGGGCTGCCCGTGCCCAGCCGGGCGTTACACAAGAGGCTCTCCTGGCTGTGTCTGCACGCTCTGGGCACCAGAAGGCAGCTCCTGCAGACCCTCTGAAGTGCTGGGGCCTGGGCTGTGGGCCCCCAGTTGGAGTTGACCTATGGATGGGTCAACCCAGCAACAGGTTTTGTTCCCCAAGGCCCCAGAGGCAGAACCTGCCCCACCTGTGTGAGGCCCCAACTGCCCCCAGGGGATCATGGTTGGGGTAGGGGGGAGGCTAGAGAGAGATCAGCCAGGAACTGACCAGTTTGGGAGAAGCAACAAGGAGCTGATCAGTTTGAAGAGAGTTTCTGTTGGGGCCAGACAGGAGCTTCTTGTTTGGGGCTGCTTGCTGAGCTCTCTCTCAGTGCTGTGTTCCCCCCTGGCTGATTCGAGATGGCAAAGAGCAAACAGATGAAGAATAAAAGGTGAAGATATGTTTCTTATTCTGTTTGCTCTTCTCCATCTCGATGATGAAGTTCTGCTGAGGGGATGTTGCTGGGTTTGGTGCTGGCCTGAGCAAGAGGAGAGCTGGCAGCACACCCTCCCCAGCAGCTCTGACTTGGTGTAACTTCACAGATTAGAGCCCAGCTCGCTCCGTTCCTCCCAACCTGACACCACACACACATATTTGCAACGAGACACAGTTCTCTCTGACTAAACTCAACATTTTCATTTTTCCCAGGCAGTTGGAGCAGATCCACCCCTGGAACACCCCCTGAGGCCAGCGGGGCTGTGGAGATGTAAATCAGGGAGAAGACGCGGGTGTTGGGACGGGCAGGCAGTGACTCAGCACAAACCCAGCCAGGTCCTCGCCTCAGCAGCACTGAGCACAGGAAAAACAAACTCACCACCTCCCCCCTGGTCACTGCAGCAAACAGAGACCTGAGAGACTGTGACCACAGCACCTGCACCTTGTCAGACACTTCCCTCTTGCCCCCACCCCAGCTGGAAAACCATTATTCCTTTTCCTTCTCAGCTCAGCAGTGGAAAGCATGTAGAGCACAAGACAAATAGAAGATACAAGACCAAAAACCCCTGAGGAAATATCTTTTTTTTAATTAATCATTATTCCATTTCTAAATTGCCTGCTCCAGGAGGCTTTCCAGCCTGGTTAAACCCGTGTCTCTGCAAGAGGTGGAGCTGGCTCGTTAGGGAGTCACAGGACACGCTCGCTGACGTGACCTTCTGGGAATTAGGAGGTTCCTGGCCTCACATCACATAAAGCCAAAGCTCCCTTGGCCTTGGTGTCCTGGAAGGGCAGCAAAAGCTTGTGGAGAATTTGGGATCCTTTTATCTCTGCACTAACAGCCCCAGCAGCTCCGATCCCTCAAGCCCAAACCTGGGGTGTTCACAGCCTCAGCAGCTCGCAGGGCTGAAGCCTCATCTGCCCCTTTCACTGACAAACTTGAGACACCAGCAGCCAGAAGGGACTTTGCTGGTGGCAAAGAGTGTCCACCACAAACTGCCAGCTCTGTGGAGGGACAGGAAACATCGCTCTGGGGTGGAACAGGCTGCTTGCCAAATACCACTGTGTCTGCAGCCCTGAACTGCTCCTGCTTGCCCCAGGCAGTCTGCTGGTGGCCATCTGGAGATGGCTTGTCCTTGAGTCTTTCCTGTTCTTGCCACAGGATGGCACCCGCAGGAGAGCAGAGCAGGGTGTAGTCACCACCACAGTCTTTACTCGGCTTAAGGCAGGGCAACAGTTCAACCCTCCTCTGAGGTGGAGGATTGCATCATGCAAACCCCCACCAGGTCTTGTGGTGAACTCATCACACACAAGTACAGAGTCACCAGGAACCTGCGGGTTACCAGGAGGACACATCAGCTGCAGCCCTGAGTGGTCTTCTCCCAGTTCTGCCCCACACACCCAGTCAGCCACCACTTCTTACCTACTGGGGCCGTGCAGGGCCAGGCCCTCTGCTCCTTGGTAGCATCCACCCTGGTTTCAGAGGGGCTTTGAGAGCCATCTGCTGTTATCAGCTCTCATTACAGCATCAGGCAGCACCTCCAGCAGCAGCAAGGAGACCCCTCAGCACCATTCTTCTACTCTCCCACCAGCCCATGAACAACCAAGCTTAAAGCATCTTCTCCAGGTTAAAATTCCAAGAGCAGTAAGACCAGCACACAAATAGGACCACCACAGAAGTAAGGCCACCCCTTCTGGCCCCCACCTCCTCCCCTTGGACCTCAGAAGGGAGAGGAGCTCTTGGTGCATCCCTCTCCCTGCAGCAGCATCTCAGAGGAGCTGGTTCCTCCTTGCTAGTGCTGGTGGGACCAGGCCATGGAAGCACCTGTCCTGCTGCAGTCCTGCTGCCTGTGCAGAAGCTGCTTCTCTGCTTATGGAGTGAGGTTTGTGCTGCACCAAGCAAAGCTTCTGCTGCTGGCTCCAGTACCCAGGGGTCCAGCTGCTGCAACCTCCAGTGCTGGACAATGTCCACTGCCTTTCCTGGGTCACTGCAGAGCTGAAGTGAGGGACCACAAGAAGGAGTAGATGTACTTCTGAACTTAGCACTGGGCAGGCCACACCTTGAATCCTGGTTCAATTTTGGGCCCCTCACT
>VYZX01027786.1:0-12161 GCA_013401335.1 Brachypteracias leptosomus | reverse complement strand
GATTCTATGATTCTATGTAGCTGCTTTTTTTTCTGAAGGTGCTGTGAGACTGGGAAAGCATGCTCCATGAGGCATAAATGTCAGTCCTTTGCTGAACTTCTTCAGAAGTGCTGCTCTTGGAAATGGCTGCACCTGAGAGATGAAAACTAGGGTTTTCAAAGACTATTCTCCTACCTCTAGGAAGGAAAATGTACCTGAAAATGGAAATAAGCGGCCGTCACCTGTGTATTTGTTTTTATTTACCTTCAGTCTTTGAAAGAGCATGAAGTGAGATGGAATGAAAACAGCTAGGGTGTTTGAGAATTTCAATAGATAATTGATATAAATTTGGATTGTAGCTGATACCAGTAGCAACACTGAATATGTATGTATTTATTGTTGTAATGTTTTAAGGAAATGAGTGTTTTCCTGTTCGGAGGGGTTTTTTTTCTTTATTTTTTTATTGATTTTGTCTCAATTTCTCTTACAGATATTTTTCAGGCAGGGCGAAAGCAGGGATGTAGGCTGTAAAATGAAGTGAAGCAGTGGGAAGGATTTCTCTGATACAAGCACATGTATCTGTGCTGTGTGAATATACTGAGATTACTGGTGGGTGCAGGTGCATTAAAAATGATTGATTCAGCTAAAATATCCATGGACTAGCTGCACATGGACTTAATTGGATTAGAAGTGCTGGCTTCTTTTGTATACAATGTATAATTTGTTTAAATGTTTATAGTAGCGATTTTCTTGAGATTTCTGGATACATGGCAGCATGCTTGAACAGAGACTATTCTCTGGCAGCAACAGCACAGCAACATCTGATGTCCTCATCAGAACTCTTAAATTCACCAAAATCAAGATTTCCAAGTGGAAAGTGTAATTGTGGAAACTGAGGTGTTTAGGGATTTGGAGAAATAAATGTATTGAAAGAAAATCACATTAATTTAAACCAAAAACTATTTCATATCTTACTATAGATGCAAGCGGAAGATGCTTTACCTTTTCATGAAACTCAGAGCTGGTGATAGAGCATTTTCAGTTATGTATTGTAATCTCACTAAAATTTGGGCTTGCCGTTCAAAATAAGCAGTTGTTTGAATCTTCCTTGGATCTTTTTCACTAAAGAAAATCATAAGGGTTCCTAAACTATGATCAAAACAGCTACAATAACAATAATTTTGGAACTGTATAATATTATGTTCTTTGTGGTATTGTATTGTTCAGCTAATAATTCATAGATGTTAGAATATGTACCCCATCTTTTTTAGTTGCAAGTTCCTTGCTTGTTTCCTGATCCTTAAAATTACCCTGGGACCTAACTGTGAGGAAGGATAAGCTCTGTAGCAAAGCTGCAGCTCTCACTTGCAGTGGGGATCTCCCATCCCTTCAAGGAGCTTTGAGGACTGTTCCCTTACAGGATGTTCTGAGCTGCAGCTCTGGGTGGTGGTTTGCTCTGCCAGCTTCTTCTTCCCCATCCAGCCAGCCTCCCCTCTTGGTGACCAGGATTTTGTGTCCTGTAGCTGCTAAACCCATGTCAACAAACTGAACACAGGGAGTGTGTTGAGTGTAGGAAGTCCTGTATATTGGTCCCAGGCTCTCAATGTGCAGTCAGCTCTGTATGCTCCAGAAGCAGAATGGCTCTGAATGGATTCTCAGTGGATATATTTTAAACATTCTTCAACTCAATCTCTTCTCAGCACAGAGGAGAAAAGGCTATCTTTCATGCAGGAGAAGCTTAATTGGCCTTTCAGTTTAGGGTGATGTTACTGTACTCATAAACCTAGTCAAGAACAACTTTTCCTGTAGGTTGTGGAAGGAGAACAGCTATGAAAATACGGCAGGAGCTCCTTCTCTGAGCTCTGCACAGGGCAAGGCTGGTGGTTTTCTGAGACATCTTCACTGTGGTTGTTCCTAAGATGAGAGAATCAAAACTCATGTGAGTGTGGTTATTTGTGCTGCAGCCAAAATTTCCATTTCAGCCTCAGTATCTGTGAAGCCCTGGTCTGCTGTACGAAAAAAGTATTTTCTTTGATTTCTTTACCTTAGGCTTTTCACTGTATTACTAGCAAATTTGGTTGAAACTTTTCATTCTGTGCACAAGAAAGACGTTTGACTTTTGTCAAACATAAGCTTCAATGAAACAACTTTTAATACATTTTTTATTAAGGAAATGGAAACAAAATCAACATCAGGTATTGCTGCTATGGAAAATATGTAGTTTTGAATGAAATTCCTAATTGGAAACACCTCAGTTCTTTCAGTAATTCAGTTCTCCAATTTTCACCTAGAAAACAGAACACCAAATGAGGGAAGATAAAAAAGAAAAAAATTTAAAAAAGAAAAGAAGGGATTTGTCTTTAACTTTTATTCCCCTTTGCCCTTCAAGGTGTTACAGAAAATGCAATTCAACATGACACTAAAATTATAAATTCTGTTTTAAAGATTTTTTTTCTCCTAAGAAATGGTTATTTTTAAAGAAAATAGAGAAGGAAAATATTCTTCTCAATTTTCAATGAAGTTCTATCCCTATCTTGAAGTATTTTAAAAATAATATTTTTTCTTGAGACACAAACTTGAAAGGATTGCAGAAAATACATTTGTTTTTAGGTTTACCTAAACAGCAGGAGCATTATTCAGCTATTAGACAATCCATATGCTTCAGTCAACTTGCATCTCTATTATAATAAAATGGAATTTGCTCTAACTTAAGCATAAAAAATTATAATGATCAATCTTCTATAAAATAGACAGGGATAACTCAGCAATTTAATGTTAATTGTGTTATCATTCCAAAGCCCATATTGATTTTTAAATTACATTTATCAAATGCCTGGTAAGGTCCAAGACTTAATGAAATATGTACATGTCATCTACTTTAAACTTACAGAAAGACATTCCTGGTCATAAAGCCAACTGGTCAGTAATTTCACAAAGAAGGCCAAAGTTGTCTTCTAAATTGCAAGCGGCCTTGTTCTTCTTTCTTTTTTGTCAACAGGGGAAAAATAAAATCTGCTGAGGTTACAAAACTAGGCTAGGAGTATTTGTGCTGTAGATCTTGTAGACTCCTATATGGCATAGGATTTTCAAATGGTGAATGTTTGATATTTTCTTCTATTTTAACTTTTAAAAGGACCTGTTGGAGCACTGTCATCATGACATGCTTTTCACGATCTCACCCACAAGTTTTCTCTGAGAAATTGAGTGGGCAGAGCATTGACTTGTCCGAGTGCTCTAGTTATATGTCTTTGGATGGATTTGTTGTGTGATGAAAAATCTGCTGTTTGAGAAATAGCAAGGTGAATTGAGTATGACAAAGCAATGAGAAAAGGACTGAGGCCGATTGCCATCACAAATATAAATGTAAGTTTCTATCTGCCAGCCACCTCCCTTATAAAATAATAGTAGCTGTCAGGTAGGGAAGCTGCAAGAAATGATGATGTTGTTTAAAAAAGCATTTCATTGCTATAGTTTCTCTTATGAGCAGTGCTGATGTATGTAGTTCATGGTGTTCACATGATAAACAGTGCATCCTCTTTATGAAATCAAGTTGTTGTATATCACATGCCCAGAAGTAGCAATGTATGGAAAGAAAGAAATAGCAATTGGGTAGGAAAGTGTTAGATGGACTATTGTAATTAATCAATAAGACATAACAGACTGCGTGTCAACCTCTCAGGTGCTTGGTGAGGCACGGTACAAAGCTGAAGCCTTCCAGTGAGGTCGAATGGAGCATTGATCAATGGTGCAGGGCAGCTTGTGCAATACAGTAACATTACAGAGCAGATGCTTTGAAACTCTGACATACTTCAGGGAAGGTCCTTGGCCTTCATAACATGTGAGATGGGTCTAACAGACTCTGCAGCTTGCTTGGTCCCATATCAGCATGAAGTCTTGGTGGCAACTCTAACTATTGCCTCTCAGTACTCTTTACCCTTGGAGCAGGCCTTGCTCTCACATCCCTGGGTTGGGTTGCAGCCTGGCAAAGCAGGGCCCTGCCATCACACTGGTGAGGAAACACTACACCTGTCCAAAGGACTGCTTTTATAGGGGTTTTTACTTTCTTTTAGTTTTGGCTTTCTGTTGTAGGCTCCGCAGAAGAGCTGATGATTGTGGTGCAGGAGACAATTACAGGGTCCCTGGAGGGCAGGAGCTTACTGCTTCCATGTGGGCTGTTCTGTTGTTACTGACATGAAGGTGAAGTTGTGTTCATCCAGCCCAGCCAACTGGACTGGTTGGACTTCTTTGAAAACATTGCTTCTCATGACAGATATCTCCAGCCTTTTTACTAAATCTCTATTTTGCAGAACTTTCCCAAGGGCCCTTTAAAGATAAAGTTTAAAACAGAGCTTCAGTAAGATGATGGCAGAGGATGTAGAATGGGAAAAACGAAAGACAAGAGGAGAAAGTAATAAGTTTAAGCAGACCTTTTACTTAGCAGTTCCAGTGTTTCATAGTAGAAATCACTGATAATCCTTTTATCCCCTTTACTTCTGCATTGTAGGCTACTGTTAAATTTACAGTAGCCAACACTAGTTGATCTAACATGTTATTTGGCTGCCATGACTTCTTAGCTCCAGTCAAAATGCTCCCAGGTTCCCAACAATATGTAGTGAAACTTTGCCATGAAGAACTGAGATCGTTGTCCAAAGATGTCATGAAGTAACACTTTAAAAGATCCATCCTGAAAATCAGTAATAAAGTCTTTGTAGGTTGAAGCGTCTGACACCAAAGATGTTCCCATCTAGAGAGGAACATTTAAAACAAGCAACACAGGAGCACTGTAAGAGGCAAGATACTAAAATAATTTGTGTAACTGTCTGCAAATGTAGGTGGTGATTCTGAAGTATCAGAGGTAGGTTTAAAGCAGAATTTTCCAGTGTGCAAATGATGACAAAGCTACCAGGCTCAACGACTTTGTTCAGTAATTCTCAAAGATGCATCCAGGTTCCTTCTCTTCACAAAAATCTTTTGAAGTTGGCTACTGTGCAGATAATTTCTCCAGATTAGAGAGATGCTGGAGACTGACTCTCTAGAAAAGCAAATAGTGTAGGACTGTGCTCACTACAAATGAGTTATGTTGCTCTCCATCAGCCACCTTTAAAGAGTGCTAGTTAAGATTTAACTGAAAAAGAATTTATTTCTATTCTTCCCTTAGTGTCAAAAATGATCCTGTATCACTGAAGTGCTGGGGCCTGGGCTGTGGACCCCAAGTTGGAATTGACCTATGGATGAGTCACAACCCAGCAACATGTTAAGTGGTTCCCCACCCATGTGAGGCCCTGCCTGCCCCCAGGTGGTCATGGTTGGGGTGGTGGGCGAGGCTAGAGATATATTAACCAGGAACCGACCGGTTTGGGAGAAGCAACAGAAGAGAGAAGAAGCAACAAGGAGCAGCAACAGAAGAAACAAGAAGCTGATCAGTTTGAAGAAAGTTCCTGAGGAAGAGTGTTCCTGTAACAGATGAAGAATAAAAGATGAACAAATGAAGACTAAAGGATGAAGAGAAACATAGATGTTTGTCCTGAGTATGGAAATGAAGACTAAAAGATGAAGGTATACTGAGGAGATGTTGCTGAGTTTGGTGTGAGCTGGAGGAAGCAGAGAATTAGCAGCATAATCACTAGAGCCAAGGAACACGCCAACAGGCTCTTCATGGGAGACCTTGTCAAAGGGAGTGAGCATATTTTTGCTGGGCTAATGTTTATCTTTGGGGGGAACATTACATCACAGCTCATGGGCAGTACTTCAGTCTTAGTCAGTTTGGACAGAAAAACTCCAAATTTGTAGCTTTGAGAGCAAAAATTAAAGGTCCTGCAAGCTGAGCACCAGACATGCTTGCTTCTCTTCACTACCTTCCTGTTCACATTGAATGAGTGGTGAGATCACACCTATCAGAGTAGACACTGAGAGAAAACATCAGCCTCTCTTGTTTTTATGGAAACAGCAGTAAAGCACAGAAAATCTTTGAACTTTGAGGTTTAGCACAGAACACCAGAGGTTCATTTTTGATCTCCAGTCAGTGAGGCAGAGATGGGAGTTCAGCAGAGGTTAGATAGATGGTCTCTGTCTCTGAATTAGAACAGAACTGGGAACCCTTTCAGTCTATTAGAGAAGTTCTTTCATCTTTCAGTCAAGACAAGCTATTTCTAAAATTAAAGAAGAGAGTTTAATGTCTTGCCAGAGGATTTTAATAAATATTAAAAATATGTGTGTATCTTCTGATTATTTCCACTTTTATTAATATTATGTTTATTTTTAGATATTTATGCCAAACCATTTCTATCTGGCTAGCTGCTTTAAGTGTCTTTTCCCCTTGCGCATAATCAAGGCTATCTCATTTCTTACATTGACTTATGAAACAGAATTGGAGGTGCTGCCAAAGAGACCCATCAATTCTGTCCTTGTAGGAACTTAATCTAAATATAGACTTTTGAAATCAGAGTGTGTTTGGAGATGAGGTATTTGACATCAATAGAAGTCATCATTTCCATACATATCAATCAGAAAGTCTTTCCTTTGTAAATCATACAACTTGAATACTGTTATCAATGACACGAGACACATACAAGAAAAATCCAAACCAGAATAAAATTAATTCCTGTAAAAGATTGATGAGCTTACAGGCAACAGCGTGTTCTTCAAGGTTGTTTTTTTTTTTTCTGTTACTGGAATTATGTTTTCTTGCTTAATGGTTTTATTTTCAGCCTAATGTAGAATGCTAGAAATCAGTTACATCTCTCCTTACTTAACCATTTGTTTTTTGTTGTTTTTTTTTTTTTTTTTTTTTTTTTCCTGGAATCATCCAGAGATTCCTCACATCTGTTTAGCCTAACAATGCTTTACAAGGGAATAACATCTACTCTACTTGATTGGTGAATCATATTCTTTATTTAGCGCTATCTGCACACTTGAAAAGCACAAAGTGACAGATTTTGTCCCCAGAGGAGCTAAGGTTTGAGTATGTGAATAAAAGCCTGTGAGCAACAGGTAACTGCACGTATGTTTATTTATTTTTAAAACCCCCTCAGGTTGGTCTAGTAGGAAGTTCTTTTAAGTAACTGCAATAAAGCAATGACTCTGCCTCTAAAGTCTGAAGCTATTTTGCAACAGCAAGAATGAAAAAGGGAGGAGAGGAGTTTGGAAAGCAAGTATTTTTAGGAAGGAAAAAAATATGAATTTTTACTAAACTTGATAATGTAATTATTTTAACCAAGAAATGCTATTTACTCTTGCTTCCAGTCTCTCTCTCCAATAATGTTTCTAATTATGTGATTATAAGAGGGATGTCTATTCTAGCAGTTCTCTTTTGGATTAATTGACTGTCAGAAATGACTGGACTCTTGTACTTAAAAAATTTCATTTTTGGTGCTCGTTCATTTTCAGAGAATAGTAGGAGGCTAGGGAATTAAGTTTTCCAACGTTCTCAGGACATTGTGAGGCTATCTGACCCACCCACAGTCAGGCTGTGAGTCAGTACAAGACTCAGAAATAGAGGCTATATAACTCTTGACTCTAAGTTATCTTCTCTTGTGACAGTTCCTAAGAGGTGAAGTTGCTGCAACTCCTGTTGGGGCCAGTAATTTTTGTAGATGCTTGATTGGTTGATCCTTCATTTCATGAACAGCTGGAATCACAAAAGAATTTGTGCTGACTCATTGATGAAACACAATTGATTCAGCAGCCTTATTTTGTTTTGCTTAGAACTTTTTATGCAAGAGACCTCCCAGCAGTAGCACTGTCAGTGCGCTTCAAGGATGCCCTCTAGGAACCAGAAGCCAACAGTGGATCTGAGTATGTTATGTAGAGCTAAAGGACGCCTGCACTCAAAACATAAATGGTGAACATGGGAAGATTTAGATTCAGATTGACACATGCCTGCTTTGACCTGTCTCTGTTTGCTGTATCTTTATTTAGGCATCCAAAGGCTTTTCCTGATTCATTTGACATTAGCTCTTTACAGCAGGTCATGAGGAGTGAGAGAAGGGTGCAGGCAAGAGTCAGACCCTTGTCTCTCTTGTGCATCAAACTCCCTGGAAATAGAATGCACTCTTAGTCTTTAACATCATGATCTCTTGTCCTCTTATGGCATAGGGATTTGGAGAAAAAAATGAAAACTTATATTTTCTTAGGAAAAAAAAAAAAGTGTCCTTAAAAATTTGTCCTATAATTTCTTTTGATATGAATAGATCTTGTCTGCGCTCTGTGTTGCAGACTTACACTGCCACATATCTGTAATTGGTTTCAATATAATTTAGCTGTCTAATCTGTTGCTATGCCTGATTTCTTCTCAGATTAATGATAGTGCAAACCTGTTATTTTTATCTTGAAATGCATAAATAGAATGGAGGCTGGGGGACACCTTCCCATCACGTGTAATGCAGTCTAATTTACTAAGTTGAAAGGTGTTTTTCTGAAAGTGGGTGGTATTTTTTTCTGTTTTGTTTGGTTTTTTTTTTCTCATTTGTCAGTGATGACAGCTGGAAAATGTCTTCCTGGTAGTTTTCTAAGTCTTGCACTATGAGAGATAATATATTGAAATGGTGATTTCTGTCAGAATTACTTTAATCTTTAAAGCAGGGCAATATTCTTCGCTTTTATTCCTGCCTACTGTTTTGCTCCATAATTTGTGTCTTATCTTGTGGCCTAAATGTAGTAGACACTTCTGAAATAGACACTTCCTAAGTAGTCTTTCTGTTACTGTGAATTTAATATAAACCTGTTAATTTAACATGGTTTTTAAATTTATTTTGTCTCTAAAGCTATACGTTTCTGATTAAATCTTGGTAGCTAGCTATGGATTTCTCCACCTCCTGCTTACCTCATCCTTGTTTCACCTCTTTTTTTTTTGTGGTGGAAGGCAGCCACTGAGCATCAGGCATATTTGTCTTCAGTGATGCCATCCTCTTACCAGCTCCTCTGCCTCCATTTACCTCAGTTTTGCTACAGCCCTTGTACTCACTTTTATTTCTGTTTAAACTGGTTATTTACTTGGTCTCTGGTCCTTTCATAATTGTAAGTGTGGATTTCTGTGGTCATCAGTCTTATATATAGTTTTTTCAAGTGCAGGAAAAAAGAGGGAAAGATGGAAAAACACTTCCTGAATCATATGTCCATTTTTTTGTTGTTGTGATATGGGAGACAGAGGATGATCCGGCAGTTATTTTCACTTGTGAATATATTTTTTAATTAAATTTTACAGTCATATAAACACTATGGCTTGAAACTCCTCGAAAATTGTTCTTCCTCATGCTAGGTATTTATATTCCAAAAATTTACAGTAGAATTTTTCTGTGCCTAATAGAATGATTTATCAATTTAAGACTATCCTGATTATGCACACTAAATGGAATGCAAGGCACATCAATCTCTCTTTTAGTCTGATTGCAATGAGAAGAAACGTTTTCATGAGAGAGCCGGTATTAATAGATGATAAGGACATAATGCAGAGTTCAGTTATTTTTAACTTTTCTTTTAACAAGCTGCTCTGCAGAGCCCATGGAATGAAATCATGACTAAAGATTAAAGTTGGTCAGAAATATCGTGATCTCTCTGTGGAGAAAGAACCATGTCTTGCCATCTTGAGTGAAAATCTGGATTTCATCCCTTAATTGGTGTGTCCAAGCAACCATCGAATTGCCCTGTCCCCTTTGGGGGATGGTAAGGGCAGGGTTGCGTTTTTTTGTTCCCTTCCCTTCATTAGTAATTGGGGAATAAGTCATTCTCGGGAAGTGAAGAACTGAGATTTTTACACTGAAGATAATGTCTAAACCACATCAACCTCAAAGGTGAAGTGGAGGGAGTCTTTCAGCTGCCCCCTGATGCTCCCTGCCTGACCACCTCTGTCTGTCCATGACTGGCCTTGCTGGAGGGAGCTCACACAGCCCTGGAGACTCTGGAGACTGTGTGGAACTGGGTGGCTGGTTCTCTTGCTAGCATTAATAGAAGAGAGAATGTTATCTTTGTTTATAAACCTGATACAGGGTCCTTCCATGTTTCTTTGCTTTCTTCTAATTTCAGTTGACAAAAGTTCCTTTTATATGGCATGGAGAAGAGGTTTACTTAGGGCATGCAAGCAGTCCCAGGGACACACAAGTGATTATATGGCTTGTTAGCACAGTATTTATGTGGCTTTGAGGATCACAAGGACGTGGGAGGACATGGTGTTGGCAGAGTGGAAGGAGAGCAATGCTCTTCGTGTGCTAATCAGGGAAGCTGGAAATCCCTTGTGTTCTGCTGCTGAGGTCAGTATCTTGTGGTAGTGAAGCGATTGAGAAGTTATTACTCTCATATTTCATCCATCTCTAGGAGTGACTTTAGAGGTAAATTTGATGTCATAGACAAACTCCCTTCAAGGTAGTGCTTATGCAAAGAGAAACATTTTGGTCTTGAAGTTTTTCTCCTAATATGACACGTCTGCCAGAAAAAAAGCCTAGTGGTTCCTTCCAGTCCTACAAAACTAAGAATTCATGTTTGTTTTCCTTTTCTCATGGGAATATATGGATGAGACTGCAGCATTGTTCTGTCCTTTTGTGTATGTGAAGGTCTGCTTATCAAATTCCAAGGTATTTTGATTCACACCTACCCCTACACCCCTAACAGCTCTAGTTAAAAGTGGCTGTGATAGTGCTAGACTGGATAAGGAATTTAATTACATCTTTTAAAAGTGCCTTTCCAGTAATGTAATTTTTTCCTACATTTAATGGTGCTACTCTAAAATGCCACAGTCTTTTGTAGTTCTTCTTACAATGAATGTGTGCCAAAGTAATACTTGTTTACATCCTTGGATGAAATCTTCAAAAGCATCTTGGCAATTATTTGAAAAGGAAGAGATGAATCTGAAGAGAGTTTTAATTTAATATTTAATTTCATTAAGGACCTTGGAGCACAAAGTAAGAGAGCATTATTTATAACACAAAGCTCTGAGTGCTCCTCAGTAGAGGGGAAGATCAGAATAACATATAGCAGAATAGGGTCACCTAGAGGAGAAAGTAACAGAAATATAATGATATTCGCTAGAGCAAAGTCGCAAGGTTGTGTTGTTCCTGTTATAAGTCTTTAAGGACAGAAATAACTGTGGGAGGAGAAAGACCTAAGTAGTATGAAGCAATGACAGAATGAATGAGAAACCAAAGTGATACAGTAAAGAAAAAGCTAAGCGTAGTGTTAGGATGTATCAGGTGAGAAGTTTCTGGTGTAGTGGGTTGTAGTAAAGAAACAGTTGAGGCTTCAGCAGGAATTTTGGGTGTGTTTCTGTCACACGTTGCTCAGCTGGAGCTGGAAAGGACACAATGATGATCTGAGGAATAGAGAACCTCTGTTATGATAGGGAAATGTTGGCTTTAAGTTGCTGAAATGTAGGTACAAAAATGTGGTTTCCAAGTGATGGAATGTGGGTAGTACCTACTTAAATGCCACAGAAATGTTGATGGGACTTTTTAGATGGGTTTTGAGGAGAGCTAAGAAAAACAAAATAAAATGTGTTACTTCACATTTTGAAAGCTTGTCAATTATGGTTCACCATGTCTGCTATTTTGTCTCTGATAAAAGATGATATTCAGAGAAAAAAAGTGTGTCTTGTCACTTTCTGGTCCATTCTCTGTACTATTCCACCACCCCCAGTAATTGTTGTAACAGCTATGGACTAGATATTAGGGATTCTTTCTAGTTCTTTGTCCTATATTCCTATGGATTAAGAGTCTAGGTATTCTTTTTTGAAAGTTATATGCATTTAAATCTAGAATTCAAAGCTATTTTGACACTTTAAGAGCTTCTTTAAATAATCTGAACATCTGTCATATAAACTGAACACATTTTAAATAGTCTGAAAAGCACATATCAAGGCATCTGTCTTCTGTGTTGGACTGAAGCCTTCTATGCTGGTTAGTGCTGGAGACTGAAGTGGTAGATATATTTGTAGATCTGCTAGGTATTTATAGCTCTGCCTCTGTGCTTGCTCAGAAACACTCTAGTCAAAAAAGAACTGAGCAGCCTAGTTCATGATTCTCACATAGGTAGTTCAAGGTCCAAAAGAATGAGGATCCTTCTCCAGCTGGAGGACATAGGCATTCTTCAGTCATTTCATGTGCAAATATGAGTAGGCTCCTCAAAACATAGAGCTGATGGTTTCACATACACTTTCCTTTCGGTTAGAGTTCTCAGTTTGGCATTTGAAGACATAT
>VYZX01027785.1:0-14142 GCA_013401335.1 Brachypteracias leptosomus | reverse complement strand
GGCTGGAGGATGGAGTGAGTTCTCCAGGGCTGCGGAGCGTGCTGGGGGGGTTGGGGAGGGGGGGGCTCTACCCTCACCTCTGCCACTGCCTCGCTCCCCAGCCGAGGCAGCCGACCCCCCCCCGCCTCGCTTTCCCCCCTCCAAAGCCAGGGAAGGAAGAGGCGCGAGCCCAGCGGCAGCGAGGGGGGGTCCCAAGACCTCACCTGTCCGGGGGGGAGCACGAGGCCCGGCCACGCTCGCTGGCCCCAGCGCCATCCTGCACACCCTGGTGCAAAGCTCTGACTCCGGTGACTTACTGGGCATCCGCACTGGCGCAAACGGAGCCGAGACCAGACTCAGAATCTCCCCCCAGGAACAAGATTTTTCTCTTGGGGGGCGGGGGAAGGGGGCTCTGCACAACCCCCACCTCAACCTCCCGAGGCTGCTCCTTGCACCCCCCCGGGCAGCAGCAGGTGGGATGGGGTCTAAGGGGGATCCCGTTCCCTGTTGCCTCCCTGTGTTCCTCCCTCGCTTCCCAGGGGCTCCTCAGCCATGGTCCCAGGAGCTGACACCCCCCAGCCCTGGAGGAGTGGGATGGGGATGGGAGTAGAGAGGGGCCCAGGGTGGCCCCACCACCCTCCCCCTGGCACGGTGCCCGTGGCCTCACCTCGTCCCCATCCTCGCTCTCCTCCTCGCTGCTCGACTCCGAGGAGTCGCCGCCTTCCTCTGAGGAGTCCCCGTTGTCATCGTCGTCGTCCTCATCTTCGTCGTCGTCTTCCTCCTCTTCTTCCTCCTCGTCGTCATCTTCTGATTCCTGCGGGGTGGGAGGGGGTTGGTTGTGGGTGGGCACCCCAGGAGGACGCTCCTGGGGTGGTGAGACCCTGGCACAGGTTGCCCAGGGGGGTTGTGGATGCTCCATCCCTGGAGGTGTTCAAGGCCAGGTTGGATGGGGCTTGGAGCAACCTGGTCTAGTGGGAGGTGTCCCTGCCGTGGTGGGGGGGGTTGGAACTGGATGCCCTTTGGGGTCCCTTCCAACCCCAACCACTCTATGGTTCATTCTATGACACCAGCACCCATGTGTGCACCACCCCATCCTTGGCCATCAGCCTTTGGGTTCTGGGATCAGGTGGTTCCTACCCCACACCTTGCCTGGGAACCATTTATGTTACAAACAGCCCCAAAAAGGCTCCTGGAGCAGGTGCAAGGGGCTGTCATAGATTGCAGGGGGGAGCAAAACCAGAGCTGGGTGGGGTCTGAGCACCTATATGGGAAGATTAGACCAATGTGGGGAGATTGGAGCACTGATGTGGTTTATTTCCTCAAGGACAGGACAGGCAGCAGAGAGCACCAGGGACACCTCGACCAAGAGGTCTGGGTGCCCCCAGGATGCCCTCCCCAGGGAGGAGGGTGCTGGGTGTCCCCAGGGCCCCACAACCATGGTGTACTCACCGACTTGGACTGCATCGTTGGCTTCATCTTGGGGTTGGGACCCCGGATCTTCCCTATGCTCTTGCGTTTCTGTGGGGGGGACAAAACAAAACCATTTAGAGCTCGAGCTCGGCTCCTTCCCAGTGTCCAGCCTGGAGAAAACCCCACTCTGAGGGTGCTAGAGTGGGAATGAAGCTCCTCTGAGGGGCTCTCCTGAGCTCAGCTCATCTGAGCTCACCCAGTGCTGAGTCCAGCCCAGCCCCAAGCCCCACCAGGTCTCCCCCATGGTGGTGCTGGGTGGATACTCACGTTGGAAGTGTGTTCCTTGTAGGCAGCTCGTTCCTGGGGGGAGAGGCTCTGTGGAGACAGGGGAGATGGTTGGTCAGGGTACAGGCATGGTGCAGGGAAGGCCTCCAGCACAAGGCACCCCCTCCCCACATATGTAATTTTTAAGGCCCTTTTAAGCTACAAAACGCCAAAGAAAGGGTCTGGAGATGGAGGTTGCTAGAGGAAGGTTGTGAGCAGAGCCCATGCCAAGCTTCTCAGAGAACAAGCAACCCCAGAGCCCCCCCCAGGGGGCTCAGCACCCACCTTGAGCCAGATGTCGAGGTGCACCTTGTACTGTTTCTGCTGCTCCTCTGCCAGTTTTTTGTAGTGGTCCTTCTGGCCCTGGGAGATGCGTTGCCAGCGGCTGCCGATCTCCACCATCCGCTCCTTCAGCGGGAGGTGGTTCAGCTCCCCGTTGGACAGCAGCTCCTGGGAGAACTTCTGGTAACCGTTCCTGCAGGGCACAGAGACCACATCAGAGGTGTCCACATCCAGCCTCCAACAACCCCCATCCGTCCCCACCACGGTCCAGCCCAAGCTTCCTCCACCCCAGGCTCTTTTGCACCAGCCAGACCCAACTTCTTGGACCCCAGAACTCACATGGGGGGTTTCTTCGGCTCTCCCTGGAACTTCATTTTCTTGGCAGAGTTGGTGGAGCAGGGAGGGGCCCGCATCTCACTCAGCTCCCTCTGAGCCAGAGAAGAAAGAAGGGTCAGGGAGATGGGGACAGGACCAGCCACGGTGAGGGGAGGGGGAAGGAGCCAGGACCCACCTCGTATCGCTTCTGATCCTCTGCTGCTTTCTTGATCCACATCAGCTTCTCCTTCTTCTCCATGTTGTTCCAAGTGGCCTCCATGGCCTTCAGTGCCTTTCCCCGGTCGTTCTGTGGAACAACCACCCACATGAGATGCACCCAAAATGCCCAGGACCCCACGGACCACGGGGCACCCACTGCCCTGCTGTGACTCCTGTCCTCCCCATGGCTCCCAGCCCCAACCTGCTGCCTCGGCTGGGAAAGCAGGGGAGAGGGTGCAAGGCAATTCCTGCTGGTGGGAATGACGAGCCCACTTATCAATATTTATGTGCTGATCAATAGCTAAAGGGTGGGGGCAAGAGGATGGGGCCAGACTCTTGTCAGTGGTGCCCAGAGACAGAACAAGGGGCAGCGGGCACCAACTGGAACCCAGGAGGTTCCATCTGAGCAGGAGGAGAAAGTTGTTTGGGGTGAGGGTGTTGGAGCCTGGCCCAGGCTGCCCAGAGAGGTTGTGGAGTCTCCTTGTCTGGAGAGATTCCAAAGGGGCCTGGACACGCTGCTGGGCCCCCTGCTCTGGGTGAGCTGCTGGAGCAGGGGGGGTGGACCAGATGATCCCCAGAGGTCCCTCCCAACCCTCACCATGCTGGGATTCCATGTTTCTTTTCCTGGCTCACTCCTCACCTTGAAACGAGCCAGGTAGTCCCCGATGACGCTCTGCTGCCAGATCTCCTCAGCTGTCTTGGGGGACTCGGGCAGCTTCCCCCTCTCCTCTTTGTCTGAGCCGTGCTTCTTCTCCGACTGCGCCTTCATCGCCGCCTCCCGCGCCTTGTACTTGGCCTGTGCAGGGGTGCAGGGGGGGTGAGGGGCAGCACAGCCACCCAGGCACAAGCTGCTGCCCACCCAGAACCAAGCAGGACACTGCAGCGTCCCCCAGTGCTGTCCTCACCACACACAGCCACGTGTCAGGACTCCCACCCCACCAGGAAAACCATCAAGCCTCTAAACTGAGCCTCGAGGACCCTCCAAGGTTTCTCGAGCTCCACATGTCAGGACTCCCACCCCACCAGGAAAACCATCAAGCCTCTAAACTGAGCCTCGAGGACCCTCCAAGGTTTTGACCCACCAGGTCATGAGAGGGAGAGGGCAGAGCTGGCAGCACCCATGGGTGCCAACACTAGCGCCTGGGGGATGTCTTGCTGGAGCTGTGATGCTCCCAACTGAGGTGCCCAAGGGTGAGCAAAGCCCCTTGAAGTAGGACAAGGACAGGCAGAGTCTCCTGGTCTGCTGGAGGTGCCCAACAGAGATGGGGATGGAGGAGAAGAGTCAGGGATGGAGGAGAGGAGTCAGGGATGGCACCAACCTTCTTCTTTTCCGAGAGGTCGTTCCACATGCGTGCCAGGAGCCGGGTCAGCTCGCTCTCCGACAGCTCCGGCCGCTCCTCCTGCAGCTGCTTCCGCTTCTCCTCCGAGAAGATGAACATGGCAGAGATGGGCCTCTTGGGCTTCTCTGAGCTGGCCTGAGGGAAGGACACAGGGACATGGGTGGGGCTGAGCCCACTGAGGGACCTGCCTCACACTGGTAGCCTTCAACCCCAGGGAAACCACGGCGAAAGAACCAAGGAACGAAGCCCTTGAAGCACCCTGAGATGTCAGTGACCCCATCCCATGTCTCCAACTCGTGCTGCCCCATCTCTCCAGTGGTTGCTCTCACCTTGCCAGTCTCTGGTGAGGACTTTTTGGATGCAGGACTCGTTGCCCCTTTCCGGTTGCCACCCAACATCTTCTCCTCGCCCAGCACCCGCTGCTGCTCCTCCTCGGGCAGGCTCTGGGTGGCACAGGAGGAGAAATGTGGTTTAGGTGGCCCCACACTAACGAGGCGTTGATGCAATCAGGGGCCAGGGACACTGGTGAGGGGGAACTAACGTACAGAGTTGTCCTGACCCAAAAGCCACCCCCAGCCAGGGACAACATCAAGCCCTACAAGCCCAGGGGTGCAGCTTGGGGGTGCCCATGCTCGTGTCACCCCCTTCACTGGGCAACCTCCCTCTTCCCCAGCTCTGTGCCCACCCCCAGCTCAGTCTCCTCTGCATCCTGTGCGGGCAGGTGCCGGATCTGGCTGCACCTCTTGGGTTTTCCACCCCCTGCCCTCACCGGGGCCACGTCACGTCCGCCCAGGAGCTGAGCACGATGCTGGGACGGCCACGAGGCAGCTTCCCCCACCCACACCCCACCCGGGGAAGGAAGCGAGAGACGCTGGTGCCTGCTCAGCCGCAGCCTCTGACGGCAACCCCACCCCTGGCCTCCCCTCCACCCCCACCTCCCAGTGCCCAACTGGGAGACACTGGCTCAGGCACCAGGGCAGCTGGGGAAGGGTCAAGACCATGTGCAAACATCTCTGCGCAGCACTTAGGGCTGGGTCCAGCTGTGTTTTGTGGGGAGGAGAGCAGGACAGCATCAGTGCACCCCCTGTTTAACCCATCTCAGCCCCTCCTCACGTCTCCAGCACCCCATGTTCAAGGCCCCCCCACATCACTCACCTCCAGGAAGCGGAGCAGCTCGATCTCATAGTCTTTCTTTTTCTGGTGGGAGATGGAGATGTGGTTACACAGAGATCCTCCCCCCCAGCCCTGCCTCGTGCAGTCCCCAACCCGGCCTCAGCCCCCTCATCCTCCACCCAGACCATCTGCTGGTCCCACACACATGGACGGTGGAGACAGAGGACCAAGGAGGTGGCCAAGGACCTCATGGGGAACTGGTGGTCAAGACGACAAAAACAGGCACTGAGGAAGGGTGAGGAGATCATTTCCAGTGTGATTTCTAGCCCATCCTCCCCCTCCCTCCCCACAGCACTGCTGCCCACCAGCCTGTCCACCCTCGACCACTCACCTGGTCACATTTTTTGTGGTAGGCGTCCTTCTCCTTCTGGGAGAGCAGCTTCCACTGCTGGCTGCACAGCACCATCCGCTCGGTGCTGGGCACGTCTTTCATGTTGGCCATCAGCTCTGCACAGTACAGGGAGTAGCTATTCCTGCAACCGACCAAGGGATCCAGCGTTAGGGACAACCTGCCCCACTCATGTCCCCTCTCAGAGCTGAGGGGTCCCCAAGACCTCCTCCAGCTACCCTCTGGGCTGCACTGGGCAGTGAAGTGCTGTGCTCCTAACCCAGAGCTCACAGCATCACCAGAAACACGGCCTAGATGTGTGTATAATGTGTATTTCATAGGATTATTCTGGATGGAAGAGACCTTCAAGGTCATCAGGTCCCACTGTTGCCTCAGCACTGCTAGGTCACCACTAACTCCTGGCCCTCAGCACCACATCTCCACGCCTTGCAAACCCCTCCAGGGATGAGGACTCCACCACTGCCCTGCCCAGCCTGGCACAGCCCTTCACAACCCCAAACAGCAACAAATTGTTCCTCAGCTCCAACCTCAACCTCCCCTGGGGCAACTTGAGGCCATTTCCTCTTGTCCTACGGAGACAAGAAGAGCCCAACCCCACCTGGCTCCAACCTCCTTGCAGGGAGTTGTGAATAGCCAGAAGGTCTCCCCTGAGCCTCCTTCTCTCCAGGCTCAACAGCTCTAGTCCTAGTCCAGTTTAAGGACCAGTTTAACGAGGTCATCGACAGCCTGTGCCCATGGTCCCAGAAATGACCAGGGCTCTCAGACCCAAGGAGAGCTGCAGTCTCCTCATCAGCAAGACCCAGCATCCACTCAAGCCATAGCCCAGAGGGGGACACCTCCCTTGCACCCAGCTGGGGAGGAACAGGACTCACGGTGGTGGCTTCGTGGGTCGTCCATCAAACTTGTCCTTGAGCTGCCGCTCGGCCTTGGTGAGGGTGGAGCGGGTGATGCCCTCCTCACTGATGTTCAGCTCGGGGTGCTTCTGGATGTAGTCCCGCATGATCTCCTGGGAAGGGCACAGAGCAGTCAGCAGAGGGGCTCCATCCCCACCAGGCTGGGGGGGCCAGAGGAGGAGGAACGAGAAGCCAACCATCGCCCTAATCCTCTTCTCCCTTCCCCGAGCATCGCTGGAGGAGGCAGGGCTCAGACTCACTAGGGACCTGCCTGAACCCCCTGGCTGGCTATCAGGAGAGGCTGGCTAGTGGCCGGTGGCCGTGGCTCAGAGTGAACAGAGGGCTGAGTGTGGAGGGGACGGGGTGAGGCTGCTCCCTACCTCGTACTCCTTCCGCTGTTCCAGGGCCTTATGAATCCATTTCAGCCTCTTTTTATCCGAGAGTTGAGACCACTGCTTGCCCAGCGACTCTTTCACCTCCTTCGTGGTGGCCTGAAAACCCAAAGCCAGAGGTGAGGGCAGAGGGGTAAAATCCAAAAAAAAAAGAAGAGGAATATTAAAAAAAAAGGGGCAAAAATAGTGCAGCCCTGGCTCAGGGCCGTGGGGGGGCTGCGAGCCGAGCTCACGGCCGGGGAGGGGGGTGTGTGTGAGTGAGGGGCATGGCCAGAGGTGGATGTCTGTGCTGGAAATCCTTCCTGCCCTAACTCAAGCTGTGGTCACCCCTTCGACTGCAGGCAAAAAAAAGTGGGGTCTGTAGACCCCGAGTCTCTTCCAGACGTGCCGAGTCCCTCCTTACCTCCATCCAGGCTGCGGGGAGCTCCTAGCGGTGTCTTCCATCCCGTTTCCCCCCCCTAAAATGCTTCTCTTGTTTCCCCCTCCTCTCCCCCCAGCCAGGGGGGTGCAGGACCCCTCCACACTCACGCTCTCACGCACTCCCACCCACCGTACTCACATCTGGACGCACTTTCAGGTAGATCTTCTTCTCGTGGTTGTACCACAGCTGCTGGGGGGTCTTGGGTTTCTCAGGGACGTCGGATTTCTTGGCGTTCTGGATGAGATCCGGGTGATCTTCCCTTTATCCGTCAGGGAGGTGGGGAAGGGAGAGTGTTACTGAGGTGATGGATGGGAGGAGAGCATCCCCTAAACCTCTGTGGGGCTGAGCCTCCCTGGGCTCAGATACTGGGGGGTCCCCAAAAAGAGCAGGAGGGTTTTAGGGGAGATCTGAGTCTGCTCTTCCTGAGGCAGCATCAGCTCCAAGCATCCCCTTTAAGGGGCTGCATCCCCAGAGCAGCAGGAACACCAGGATCCACCTGGGTCACAGCAATCACCTTCAAAGGGAAGGTCTGGGGGGATTGGGGTGGTCACTTCAACTGTTGGCAGTGTTGGTGGCAGGGCTCCTGTCATAGGATCATAGAATCCCAAGTTGGAAAAGACCTCAAGGGTCATCTGGTCCAACCTTTCCTGGAAAAGATCCTCCACTTGCAGACCCTAATTCCCAGAGTGTGGCCGTTTCTCTGCTCTCTTGCCCACACCAGGTCTGCTCTCTGACACTTTTTCCTTGCTCTTTTTCCACCATCCTCCCTCCCCTTCTGCCTTCAATCAGGGCTTCCTCCATGAAGGAGACAAGGAGTGCCTGGAGGGGCCTGTCTGCTCACCTGAACCTCGCCAGGTTCCTCTCAAACTCCTGCTTCTCCCGCTGGAAGTCCTGGATGTATTTCATCTGGGGACACAAAGCCACCGAGGAGGTGGAGAAGGACATCAGCACCAAGGAATGGGGACACACAGACATCCCTGTGGACCCTCCTGGCTGGGCATCCCACCACCCCCAAAGGGATCCGAGGGCTCTCCAGCCCTTCAGAGTGGTCCTGCAGCTCCCAGCTGAGGGTTTCAGCCCGGCCAGGGATTCAGAGGCAGGATCCCTCTCCCTGCACCTGAGCATCCCTGGGCAGGAGGGCACAGCAGAACTTTGTGCCCTGGTGGCAAATCCACCCAGGCTGAGAGCTGGGGCACCCAAAATCCCTGCCTGGGCTGTGGCCAAGCCCAAGGCCACCTGCAGAGCTGGAGGTGAGATGGGCAGCACCCAGCACCTCCCACAGCTGAGAGCAGAGCCTGTCCCTCCACCCCCTGCTTGGACAGGGCGTGTGGTTTAACCCCAGCCTTAAACACGGACCCACCCAACAGCAAAGTCACCATCCAGGTCTGGAGGAGACAGACCAAGGGACAGACCCAGCCAGCCTCCACCCCACGGATCCTGGGAACCAGGACAGGGAAGGGACTGGTCTGACGGGACTCAACGAGCACCAGGAGAGCTGGATGAAACCCTCACGAGGCAGAGCCTGGGCTCTGCTGGTTTTACTGGGAGAGCTGGGCAGGCAGAGCCCAGTGCAGAGGCACACACGTGGGAAGGGGTTTGCTGACTCCTCCCCCCAGTACCTTTTTCTTCTCGGGAAGCTCCTTGTATTTCTTGGAGAGGATCTTGGTGAGATCCAGGTTGCTCATCTCGGGGTGCAGCTTGGCATACTTGGCTCGCTTCTCCATGAAGAAGCGGAAATAGGGAGTCAGGGGCTTCTTGGGGAAGTCAGGGTGTTTCTGGGGAGACAGCAGAGCAGCAGGCACTGAGTGTGGGGCCAAACCCTGCTGGCTCCCAGCTCCCCCCAGTACCAGGGGACACCTGCCTCCCTGCAGCTCCCTGACATGGGAACATCTCAGCTTTGCAGGCAAACTGGGAACAAGGGCTCCCTTCCCCAGGAACTACAATATCCCAGGAGCAGCCTCCAGCCACCCAGAGCTGCTGGCACAGAGCAGAGAAGGGGAAACTGAGGTAGAAGGAAGGGATGGGACCCACCTGCCGGGGTTGGCCCAGGGCAGAGCATCAGCTGCCCTGAAGCAGCACCCACCCGACCCGGCAGGCCAGGAATAGGATGACAGCTTCCCAGGCCCCCCCTGGCACTAAACCTGGGTGCAGGCTGCCAGCCATACAGCCAGCCATATTAAATGTACCCTGCACTTGGCCCAGACCCAGAGCCCGCGGCCTCCGGAGCCTTGGGCAGCCGGTCACGGGGATTACGGGTGGTGAGGTGCCTGCAGGGGCTCTGCTGGCAGAGCCACGTGGGTCTGGGGTGCCACATGGGTGATACCCCCTTGTCCCGGGTCCCCTTTAGGGGCTGACCCCCATTCCTGCCCCATACCTTGAGCTTTTTGCCTTTGTAAGGATTCTTCACGTGCTCCTCGGCATCCATAATGAGCTCTGTGAGGGTCCGAAACTTCCTCACCTGTGGGGTGAAGAAGGGCCACAAACATGAATGGGGGGAACAGGGCAGATCCCTGCTTGGCACTGAGCCACGCTTGGCATGGCATAAACCCACAGGGTTTCAGAACACCCTGGCACAAACGACCCATCCCAGCACCTCTGAGGGGTCCACAATGCCAATGGCAGGGGGGTGGTGTCAGCACTAAGGGCCGAGGACTCGGGGTGCTGAACTGGAGTGATTCAAACAGCCCTGGGAGGTCACCAGGATGCTCAGTCCCTCCCCCAGAGCCCTGCCAGGCTGGCAGTTACCTCGTTAGAAATCTCCATCCACTTCATCTTGCACATCTCCCCTGAGAAGTCCTTGAAAGCCACTTTCTCCCAGTCCAGGTGGGACTCGGTGGTTTTGAACTTGCTCCCGTCGTTGGAGGGCAGGTTGTTCTTCATGCACTCCAGCAGAGTCAGCATGTCCTCCTGAGACCAGCGGTCTGGGGGCAAAGAAACTGCATCAGCAGAGGCTACGAGTGGACAGGACACGGGCACTAGGGCTCCTGGGGCAGGAATTGGGCACTACAGCTCCCTGGCCAGGCGTCCTTCCCAGTAGGAATCAGGGACTACAGCTCCATGGCCAAGGAACCTTCCCAGTAGGAATCAGGGACCACAGCTCCCTGGCCAGGAATCCTTCCCAGTAGGAATTGGGCACCACAGCTCCCTGACCAGGCGTCCTTCCCAGTAGGAATCAAGGACTACAGCTCCATGGCCAAGGAACTTTCCCAGCAGAAACTGGGCACTACAGCTCCCTGGCCAGGCATCCTTCCCAGTAGGAATTGGGCACCACAGCTCCCTGGCCAGGCATCATTCCTGGCAGGAACTGGGCACCACAGCTCCCTGATCAGGCATCCTTCCCAGCAGGAATTGGGCACCACAGCTCCATGGCCAGGGAACCTTCCCAGTAGGAACTGGGCAGTACAGCTCTCTGGCCAGGCATCCTTCCCAGCAGGAATCAGGGACTACAGCTCCCTGGCCAGGGAACCTTTCCAGTAGGAACTGGGCAGTACAGCTCCCTGGCCAGGCATCATTCCCAGTAGGAATCAGGGACCACAGCTCCCTGGCCAGGCATCATTCCTGGCAGGAACTGGGCACCACAGCTCCATGACCAGGCATCATTCCTGGCAGGAACCAGGGACTACAGCTCCCTGGCCAGGCATCCTTCCCAGCAGGAATTGGGCACCACAGCTCCCTGGCCAGGCACCATTCCCAGCAGGAACCAGGGACTACAGCTCCCAGGGTGCAGCTCCAGACCACACGCCGGGACACGTAATCTCCACAGGCTGCCTCTGGAGATTAAAGATCAAAGGGCTGTGGCTGTTTCCATCACCCTCGAGCAACTTTCTACGGGCCAAAACAAGAAAAGCTAGAAAATCCACTGGGTGCAAAACCAGAGAGACTGGCTCATCCCAGCACGCCAGCAGATAAGGCGGTGGCTCTGCTGGGGGAGCACGGGGCTATTCCCCACAACAGGAGCAACGAGCTCCCCAGCCAAGGAGGGAACAGGGAAACCCACTTTCCAACTGGAAAAATCACTGGAGCAACGGGAAACCCCCCAGGGCTGCTTTTCCTTCAACTCAGACAGCTTTGCCATCACCTGGCACCTAGCTCCATGTTGACCTCTGCCAAGGTCAAAGCTCAGAGACCCCAAACTGGGGGGTGCTGAGCACAGCACAGCCCCCCCCATCTCGCAGCGGGGTCCCTGATGGTGCTGGGGTGATGGTTACACCACCCCAACATCCCCCGAGCTGCCAGGAGGAGCATCCCCAGCTCCCATATGGACAAGCTGCAGGATGGGCACGTGGTAGACGAGGAGCTTGGAGCGAGTGGGAGGCTGGGATGGGCAGGAACCCCGTGCTGGGACAGGCAGAAGGCAGATGTCCCAGCACCCAGGGCCTCATCCAGCACCCACTTTGGGGCTGCTTCCTCGCCAGGGGAATTCCTGAGCTGGGGAGAAGAGCCCTGGGTGCTCTGCAAAGAAGGGTGGCCCTGGGGAAAAGCGGCCCCGGGAGAGGGAAGGGAGGTCCCCAGGGATGGGCTGGAGGAGGAGCAGAGCCCCAGAGCTGCCCAGCCCTGCCTGCTCCAGCCCACAACAGGCACCCAAGCCCACCAGGGCTCCTCGGACACAGGACCTGCTCCACTTGGCTGCTGGGGGAAGACCAGGATGTTTGGAGCTGCCAAAGGGACATGGAGCATCCCAGAGAGGTGGGGACAGTGCAGCCCGTCATGGATTTGAGGAGAGCATCTCCCTCCCTCATTCCCAGGAACGAAAACAAGCTCCCAGGAACTGCAGCTCTCCCTCTGCTCAAACTCAATCTGCACAGAACATCATCTCCACCTCCTGCCTCCACATCAGTCCCTCAAATCCCAAATCTGAGTGAGGGATGTTACAGCAACATGGGACCCACAGCTGGGTGGGAAGCACAGCCAGGACTGTCCCCCCTTCCCATCTCGCCTCCTGTGGGGGGTCGAGGCAGGAACAGTTTGGGATCTGGCTGGTCTCCATAGTTACCCCATCAGATCCATTAGGGATTAACTGGGGTCAGGAGAAGACGGAAAGAGCCCCCCTATAAAGCAGGGAGCTCAGAAGCTTGGGACATGTCTCCACACCCCCACCTTCAGAGCCCTGAAATGTCATGAAGAGGGAAAAGAGATGGGAAACCCCCATCCTGCCCGGTGCCAAGGGGGGGGACCAGAGCTGGGGAGGTCACTGAGCCCAAAATTTTGCCTTCCTATTTTTCCCCACCCACTTTCCAGCCTCCCCAGGCAAGGACCAAGGAGTCAGGCTCAGGCCATGAAGCTGGTGCTGACTTTACTTGCAGAAATCAGGAGAAATAACTAAAGAATCACTGCCACAAAAATCAAGTGAGGAGGGAGAAAGGGATGAGATCCCTGAAACCTGCTCCCCCCACCAACCCCCGTGCCTGTTTCCCCCCCTTAAACACAGCAACACCTCGAGACCTCTGGCCCTGCATGACCCCCCCCATCAGCAACCAATCAAAATAACAACAACCCCTGGGAATACACAATAAACAGCAGAAACCTCCCTGGCAGGGGAGTGGGGACAGCGGGGACCCCACAACTCAGCCCCTCACCCCTCCATCCCCTCCCTCCTCCTCCTGGGCTTGGCCCAAACTGGCCGGAATTGTGGAGTTCACGGGCCAAGATGAATGGGGTTGTCTGTGCCCTGGGACCGATTTATCCCCGGCTCTCCTGGCATCGCCCGGGCCGGGGCTATATTAGGAAAGCTGCCCCGGTGTAATTAAATCCAGCTAAAGACCCAGCAGAGGACACGTGCTCCAGCTGGGTTCGCTCGGGGCAACAAACCCACCCGGGGAGGGAGGTAAAAAGGGGGGGCAGGGGGGCTGCACCACACTCCCCGCAGCTTGGAGGGCACCCAGGGAGGTTTGGGGTGCTGGGGTAGTGGAGCTTTGTCGCCCCAATTAAAACCAGCCTTTTTTTTTCCCCTTGTTTTCTTCCCCCTTTTCCAATAAAAGCTGAACCTCTGATGTCATCCCGGGGCCCAAGGTAACGGCTCAGCTTTTAATGCAGCCCAGATGTGGCCGGCGCAGGCAGCACCTCTTTGTGCCAGCCCCTCTGCCACCTCAAACCTGATTTGTGTCCCCCCCCCCAAAAAACACCAGTCACCCAAAAAGAGCATCCTCCAGTCCAGGGGGAGCTGGAGGAGCTGACAACACACTGGCACGCCCAGGGAGAGCCAAATCCCCCCCCCTCATTGGGATCACGGCTCCTCCATCCTAGGACAAAAGGGCTGCCCTGGGGGGGTTGGTTATTTTGGGTCGTTTTTTAAACGTGGCAGTGGAATTCCCATGGGAACCCTGGTGTGGGGAGGGGGGGGGGCTGCTGGGGAGGGGTCTCACCTTGGTTTTTGGGAGCTGTCATTTCCAGGTCTGCAGGGCACTCGGCTTCGCCGTTCATCCTCCAGCTGCCTGCGCCCAGGACGGTGCCGCCGGCTACCCGAGATCACTCCCTCCCGCTCGGCTCTACAAGAGGAGCCCCCCAGCTAGTACCCCCCCCAGCGATGGAGGGGCCCCCAACCCACAATGGAGGACCTTACCCAGGGGTGTCACCCACCCCCAAAA
The DNA here is from genome assembly GCA_013401335.1 of Brachypteracias leptosomus. Lineage (NCBI taxonomy): Eukaryota > Metazoa > Chordata > Aves > Coraciiformes > Brachypteraciidae > Brachypteracias > Brachypteracias leptosomus. The sequence continues at coordinate 461 of VYZX01027785.1, read as the reverse complement.
AAGAACAAGGCACTGGGATCCCCCCCACACCCATCCCTGCGAGGTTTTAGGGGGACTTGGGGTAGTAAGGGAAAAAGGGGGTGCATGGGGGGGGTTCAGAGGTTTTGAATGGTGGTCACCCCCACATTGGCAGGGAGAAAAGGGGTGTGTGGGAAGGGGAGGAGGGTTCAGGACGTCCCCAAGGTGGGGGGGTGAGGGGGAAGGAGGATCTGGGGAGGATTCCCAGATATCCAAGGAGAGAAGGGTTTGGGGGGGTCCTTGAGGTGTGGGGGGGCAGGCTCTGAGGGGGATCCCCACAGATCTGACAGGAGAAGGATTCAAGGGGGGTCCCTGAGATGGAGGTGAGAGATCTGTAGATCCAAGGTCAGGGAGGTCTGAGCCAACCGGGCTCCAAAGGATCTCCCAAGGGGGGTTCGTCCCCACCAAAAGGGGGGGGTCTCAAAGGAAAGGATGCCATGGAT